>JANQBM010185518.1:0-23446 GCA_025594535.1 Erythroxylum domingense | reverse complement strand
GCTTAATGCCTTACTCTTATGTGATTAATGTGTTCTTCTGATATGTGATACTCCAATTGTGTGATAGTTATGCAACAATTGTGATAGATGCTAATTTGCTAATAATTGTAATATGATTATTGTGTTGCATGAATTGAGTGGACCATCAATGATGGTCACTCACTGAGTTCGCAAAACTCACCCAAAATTTGAAAATATTTTTCAGGACTCAAAAGAATACCCCGTTAGGCGACGGGAATATATCTGATGCATAAGAGAGAGAGAAGAAGATGTCAGGGATTAGTTTGCGTCTGCATTGTGTTTGCTTACTTTATTGTGTTTTCCACAATTTATTGTACTGATTTGTAGTCAACTATTACGGTTGTAATTTTTGTAATCGAATGTGGCAATTTGTAATGATTTTGAGAAACTGAAAATAAATGAGATGTTTTGTAAATTGAAATGGGCCTAAATGACTAATAATGTTCTGTTAATTGCTTTGTGTATATGTTTGAAATGATTCCAAAATAAAATGTTTTGGAAAAAGAAAAAAAAAGAGAATAAGTGGGCCCAACTTAATTATCTTGATAAGAGTTCTAAATTCAAAAAAAATTTTTACACCGATCTTTAAAGTGTTAAGTGATGTGACACGCCACCCTTGCGGGACATGGACTCAGATATCACCATCGATATCGGGTTCGGATCCGGCGGGAGTGGGGTGTTACACTTTGACTCTCACTGGACCTCTTCAATCCAGATCCTTGCTTACACTCTGCTTGTCCCTGTCTCAGTAGCTGCTTAAGTCTGATCGAAGCAGCTCTCAACTCGGTGAAACTACTCAGGTTGGAGATGTTTAGTCTTATCCTGATCTCCATATTCAGGTCATCTTCGAATCTCCTACACTTATCTTCTTCGGTAGGAATCAAAGCAGTAGCATATCCCATCAGCTCATTAAACTTGATCTTATGCTCTGCCACTGACATCTTACCCTGCTTTAAATCTAGGAACTCCTTCATCTTCCTGTCCAGGTAGATCTTGTGCATGTAGTTCTCCTTGAAAACCCTCAGAAAGTCGTCCCAATTTAGATTGCAAGGCCTGGTAGTATTGCCTAGAACAGTCTTCCACCATTGGCAACCTGGGCCCTGTAGTAAGGACACTGCATAGTCGAACCTCTCGTCCGGCTCGCAGTCCATCTAATAAAAAACCCTTTCTGTTCTTTCCAGCCATCCCTCGGCCCTCGCAGGGTCTGTGCTACTATAGAAGTCCACAGCTCCCTGCTTTCACAACTTATCATACCTCTCCCTTCTCTCGGGGATTCTAGGAGGCATTACCTCCGGTTGAGGTATAGAGGACTCTCTAATAGCTCCTACAGATCCTAGGTCAGCTGATTCTCCCACTTGTTCATCTATGGAGGACGACCTATATTAAACAAGAACTTTAATCATTATCTGCATTTCTTATGATATTTCATACTCAACATTCCTATATGTCCCTATGTATTCCAAACCATACTCTGATACCACCTATCTGTAACATCCCCACTGCTATAAGGTACATATCGGAACACCTATCTGACATTCCAGTACATACCTTATAACAACGGCGTGTTATAGCCTCACTTTCACTTTGTCACATGGTAATTTATCCTGCTGAATCATGGCATCTACTATCATACAAGAAGGTCACCAATTTTTTTAAACGAATTTCATCTTTTCATTTCATAAATACCGAATGTACATACATTGTAACTTTCCAAATATCTGTACATGTACGTCATCATATCCGAATACAAAATATACTACATGAAAGAGGAAATACAAAAGATCTAACTAAATCCTTCAGTCCAGCTGATCGACCTTTGAGCCATATCTTCTTCACAAAAGTATAAGAATTAAGCTTCTTGTACGGTCTCTCAGTAGCTAGAATCCTCTCTGTATCTTGAAATGTCAATGTGCAATTTTGGGTGAGTTTTGCGAACTCAGTTGAGGTAACTATCATCGATAGTTCAGTCAATTCATGCAACTTATCATTCTACATAATAAATAATTTACATCATTACATTTTTCATATAATATCACATATCACATTTTCATTTAAGAGTAAGACAATTGCATTTCAGTCAATCAAACATACTCAATACAAATTATATGGAATGTACATGTGACTCTTTTCCAATTATTACGTTGTTATGACCGAGTGCCTATACTGTCCCGTATCTATTATAGATATCGGGCCCATTTATACTGTCCTTTATCCGTTGGGGATACAGGAATTAGTTTTACATAGTGAGCCTTAGGCTCTTAATCACTGTCTGAGCTCGAGGCTCTTTTCACACGTTGAGCTTTAAACTCTGATCGGTGGCTACTCTGGTTACAACTCCCATTATTTGATCGTGCATTCATCTATGCAATGCATCTCACATTTTCAATCAATCATATCATAACACATTTAGTTCTTCACATTCACATTCAAGCAGCACTTCAACATACATCCCACATTTCACAATCATCAGACCTTATGTCCGGGATTCAACACAATTCAATTCACATTCATTTATCATTCATAACAGCATTTAAGCAAACAATAATTGAGAGAAACCATCTAGGTTACTCATTGATTGCTTCCGAAACTATTGCCTTGAAGTTTCAGCAACGTCGGGATGTTGACATTCCAATTGCTCCTCTATAAGAAACAATATACTCATACCATAATTTAGCACAATTATAAATATTCATTTATGCACATGTATGTATGTGAAATATGCACAATGCATGTTCATGACAATCCCGGGTATCTTTCCATTATTCACATCACATTATCATACATATTTCCAACACACATAAGTATCATTTATACTTATGGTTTATACCTCAATAAAATCATAAAAATCAAAATTCATAACTCATTTCTGCAATTCAGATTTTTCTTAGGACACACATTCGGTTCAACTTTCCAAGTTCTTTTTTACCTATAAAATGAAATCATTTGAGAATAATTTCTTCTACAAAATTGTTCTTCTATCTCTTAAGTTTCTAATGACATCAAGATCATACAATTTGGTTCAGTATCCTATGAGTTATGCTCAAAATACCACAGACTATGTATAATTGAACTTTTGGCTAGTTCATGATCACACCCTCAATTTATACAACTCACAACTTTCAACTCAGATACCTAAAAATTACAAACTTAGTACCAATTGAAAGATAAGAGAATGGAATACAACTTTTGTGAAGACATCTTTGTCTGATTCAGCCTATATCCATTCAGCTTTTATGAAAACATCAAGACAAAATTTTTGTCTCGGGTAGTACTATAACCTCAATCTAGACTCAATTTCGCACCAACATTTGAAAGTATTAGAGATAGAATTAAATTTAGACTTCTTCACTAAAGTTGTAGAGTTATGTCGCTAGTTTAATGTGAATTAAGAATCATCTCATTTGGAAATCTACTGCTCAAGATATCATCAAAAAACTAACATATGTTCGGAAGGAATCTCCCATGTTTCACCTTCGGAGTCGCGATAGTGACACGTCACGATCACGACTTCCGTAGTGGGGTCGCGTTCATCGCGATTGCGATCTGGCCGAAGTGCCTCCTTTCCCCCTTTTTTTTCTTTTCCGAACTTCAGATCCAATTTAAACCTAGAAAATGAGGTTTTTTGGCAAAGTCATCTTATAAACAATTGTTCATCTATGTCTTAAGATTCTAAAGAACCTAAGTTCATATAATGTAGCTCAATATTCTAAAAATTATACATAATTTACTCCACACTATTCAGAAACAGAGATAAAATCTGAAACTCAACTTCAAGACAATTTTAAACACTTTTAAAGATATAATTCAAACTCTATTTCTCCACAAAAATTGTAGTCATTCGTATCTAGTTTAATATAAGTTAATAATCATCCTATTTGAATATCTGTAGATCAAGATATGTCCAAAAAACTGACACATGTTCAGTTGAACCACTACAACTAACACATTTCCTCATCAATCTCTTCGTAATTCATCTCTTTTGCTTAATCTACCACTTCTAACTTATATTCACCTCATTTCTTCTTAAATAATACCCCAATTACAGTTCAAGATCATCCATACACAATTCAAGATCCAAGCATGATCATATACACCAAGAGCAAAACTCATCATATATACATTTATCATAATGAACTTTCTATCTAAAAATAAAATCATCTCAACAACAACTTATCAATTATTAACAAATCAAATACTCAAAAAAGACATCATCAATCTTTATTCTTCATCCACGACACATACACACAATTTCATAACCAATCCATCATTCTCAAATTACTTCACATACAAGTTCTATTTACACTAACCCATGAAAATCAACATATAACTTACTTGATTTCTCTTTAAATCCTTCAAAAGAACACCAACCCTAGCTTCTCCTACAACCAACGTACATCATAATGGAGGTTGGGAACTTGGTTCTTTGGTGATAAATGAAGAAGAAAACAAGGTGAGAGTAGTAAATGAAAGATAAGAGGCTAGGTTCAAAGTTGGTGAAGGTTGAGAACAAGATTCATGAGGAAGGAGAAGAGAAAGTCACGTAGAAGAAGAAGAAGGCAAGAACTAATACCCTTCAATTGGAAAGCATCGTGAGAAACAAGTCAAGGAAGGGTCTTTACAATTAAAAGAATAGTGATTTGCCACATGTCATCTCCTTATAGGTTCACTTAGGTTTTTCTCATTCAATTTGTCCATTCAACTTTAATTTCTACTCCAATTTTCTCCAATTTTCAATAACATGTCATTAAATCCCAATGTCATAAATAAAAATTTTCACTGCCATTTGATCCTTAATTCTACTGCTATTTGTCAATTGTCTTGCCACTTGACATTTTTCCTAGTCCAAAATTTACCCAAGTTTTTAGAAAATTTTCTAAAATTCTCCAAAAATTCTAAATTACTAAATACACTCTCCAAATCAATTTTTCAACATATGAAAATCACAATTCTCCACAAAATCAGATTCACAATTCAATTATAAATCAATTATACCCGGAATGTCTATGAATGCATATACACTTATTTTTTATGTGCAAAAATTCAATATTCATGAATATGAGCATATTATATAATGCATGAGCATGAAATCCAATTTTCTAATTTCTCACTAATCTCTCATAATTACTATTCTAGCCTCAATATGAGTAACAGGATGTTACACTGAACTTTTAATGCGTTTGAAAGTAGTCTTTAACCCCTTACTCTACTTCCACTTGTTAAATATGTGGAGGACTAAATTGGACAAGAAAAGATTTTATTACACGAAGTAGAACTTTAGTACATGTACAACACACAAATTATGTAAAATTTTCACTCTCACTCACGTCACTCACTCACATTGCACTTGTATTCTTTATTTTACGTCTTTTATGTAATGTTTCTTTTGTATAATTATTTTAATTTATTGTATTAGCTTTTGAGGTTAAAGGAAAACTACAAACTAGATATAAAAGAGATTAGATAATTATCATCACACTTTATAGTTTAAAGCTATCCACTCTCACTTGTTACAAGTAAGCCACGAATTGACCCTCATAAATACCAAATGTTGTTTCATGTTGTTTTGTTTGATGTCTTCAGATCCAAAAAAAATAAATAAGGTAGATCGACTATAATGTAGTTTTTAAAAATGTTTTGGTTTTAGTTAAATCTTTTCCTGTTTATGATCGCAACAAGACATGCTTTCACCATAAAAACATTTTCTTGAAAGAAAATTTTTACACACTATCTACTATGATTTTATATAAGTTTAGCAAAATGATATTGTTTAGGTTTGTAAATTAAAAAAACTGAAAACAAAAACAATGTTGTTTTATGAAGTGAAACCAAAACAATGTTATTATAGGACAATACAAATGGGTTCAGGTTAGATCCAGATGTCCAAACTCAAACACAACTAGATTTTGAGCTGGATTGGACAGTCTATTAAGAGTTCGAAAGTTGTCTAAAAAAATTTGCCTATAAATTCTACTATCAATTAATAACCTATAAACAAAGGTGGATATAGAAATTTGATTAAATGAAATTAATTAATTAATATTTAAAATACTTTTAAAAATTTAAAATAAAACATCAATAATTATAATAAATTGGTAGTGGATTCCTAATATCAATATCTTTATTAATAATTTAAATACTAAGTGAGAGATAAAATTATGAAATTTAATAAATAATTAATATTATTTTTAAAATTGCTTAACATTATATTGATATTGTTGAAATAAATAAAAATTTACAATTTATTAAAAATAAATTAAACTAGATATTTTTAGTTATGCCATAAATTTTTGTTATATAAATATATAAGAATAAATATAAGATATGCCTATGCTTAATAAAAAAAAGAAAAAAATGTAAGATTTATGTAAACTAATAAAAATTATTATTATTTAATAAACACATAACTTACACCTATAGGAAAATAATTGATATTAAATAAATAATAAAAAATAATACATCATATCTACTTATTAACACTTTTTTAAATAACATTTTCTATTTTTTAACATTTGAAGACTTGAGACTTGTCTAATAATTTAATTGACATAACTTAAGAAAATTTATTAGAAAGACAAAAAAGAATAAATATAAAATACATCTTTAATTGAATGGTAAGCATTTAGTAAGTACAAATGGTGGATTTTGATGACCTCTCTTCTAATAACACTTTGATGAGCTTGTAAATTTATTCATAATTACATATTGTATTATGAATAATAGATAGCAAAAAATTGATATGAACAAGATTATGTGTATGATTTACTGATATAGTTATTAATTTGAATCAATTATTTGTAATTCACATTTTCCTTAGATAAATAAGAGAAAATTTTATATCTATTTTATATCATTAAATAATAGAAATTATATTTTCAAATTTTGTAAGGGAAAGTGTGTAGTTCATATTTAAAATTAGAAGAAATCGATCATCAGAACTATTAACTACGATAATGTTATTATCTTCACTTAGTAATAATATGTAGGCCAACTTTTTCTAAATCATTCCTTTTTTTGTATTTTCTCTTTCTAACATTTGATTTTGTTCTTATTATTATTAAAGAAGGCTTCAACTTTATGAAAGTTGAATTGCATGCCATAACTTCATTGATTAAATGGTAATTAGATGCCAAAATTACACTAAATAAACATATATATATAATTTTAGAAATTAAACATAATTATATTAACAAATGAAGTTTATGAATGAGATACAACTTGATACAAGGCTTCTTACAACTAGTAATTCAAGTTTTCAGAACTATTGAAATTATTTAATTCAAATTATACATTTAATAGTACAACTTAGAGCCATATCTTCTTACATTATTGTGAACTTTACAAATTTTTGTTTTGGTTTAAGAGCCAATCTCTTTCTCTATGTTATAATCATAACATTACCCTCACCAAATCATATAGCTAATTCTATTAAGACCTACTGGTTTCCCTACTTATCTTCATTCTATATACCATCTTCTTGCCATTCTTTCAGATATAAAACTTTGATTAATATTAGCCAAGACATTTTCTGTTATCCAAGCTAAAGATTTTTGACAAACACTCTACTGGTCTTAACTTTTGTTCATAAAAATTCTTTCATGCCTTACTTTTCAAATAGTATAAACATCAAATCCTAATGTAATATTGAACATATTATAATCATCTTCTTGTAAATGTTGTCTCTTCGAAGCCTAATATACTTTTTTCTCCCAATCCTTTTCTCTACAATGGTGTTGTACAATTTCTTAATTCTTAACCATAAACCTTTAGATTAATTATATTTAAAGACGAAATGATCTCTAGATTCCTACTTTACATGTAAAGCTTGCAAATAGTAATTTTACATAGAGAGATCTAACTCTGTCTAAAGTGCTTAGTCTATGTCTAATGGCAACCCATAATATCAAGGATGTCTTTGGGAAAATTCACTTGGATTACACTAGCTTACTCCATTACATCTTGGTTGCTAGAATTTTACATATTTAATAAGATCCATTGATGAGTTGTTCTTATGTATGTCTTTGCCAACTCTTGTTGTCCTTTAAAACCTATTTTCGTTTTTTAGGCAAATATATCTAAATAATAAAGAAGCCTCTATACTTAAGATGATATTCATTAACTTTTATGAGTTCTTTAACCTTAGCTTTGGGGCTTAGCTTATGCCTCAAGCAAAATGCTTCAGGGAATAGGTATAGAGGACTTTTTTCACTTTAGTTGTCGAACTAAGGACATATAGTTTCTCCATTCCTAATTTTTTCCTTAGTTTCCAAATAAATCTTTTCCTTTAACTTGAGTTTACATCATGGTCTAAGAAGAGTCAGACTTGGCTTGACTTCCCATAGATATTGATTTTTAAAGTAGCGTGAGTGAATTTATTGTACATAAAAAGTTTTTCTTTATCTATAAGGAGTCGTCAAATCCTTTTGACAAATAACATTTTATTGGTAATTTGCATTGGCCATACACTTATCCCTCCCTTTTCTTTTGGTACTATAATGTTAGGCCATTTGACCTTAAGATAAGGTTTCTTATTAGCATCCCTTATCATTGTCTAATGTCTTTGTAAGGTTATTTAGTATAACCATGTGTGAGATCTCTAATTGTCATGTTTATTGTTTAGGAGAGATTTGATAAGATGTAGCCTCTTTATAAGTCAAGCTTTTATTGCACTAATGGCTAATTATCCTATGGAACATATCAAACAAGGCTTGACAATCACTATATACTGGCCTTTTAGTTGTGATGGGAATTCCTTTATATATAAATAATATTATTTTTTATCTTCAAACTTGAGATAATGGAAAGCCATTGAGCTTGCGAATTTACTTCAATTGATACTAGCATATAGCTTTTGGCTTGGTTAATGTTGAGGCTTAATAGGTTGCTAAAATGAATTCATTAGAAATCTTACTAAGCATTTGGCCTGCAAAATATAACTAGATCATATACAAAATATATATTAAAGACCTTTCACTTTTCAAATTTATTGTGGAATTTGAAGGAGGGACCCATTCTAATGGTATAATCAATGAGCTCGATCAATACTTTAGCATAAATTGAAAAAAGAAAGGGTGATAATGGGTCTCCTTATCTTACACCTCTCCCTCTTTTGAACAATGGTGACGGTTCTTTATTCACCAGGATGGTAAAGAAAATGGTTATGATACATTACTCAATCCAACTAATAAATTTCACTAGAAACTAAAAGCCTATAATGAGTGTAAGATGAAATCCAAGTTGATTGAATCAAATGTCTTATGAAATTCAAATTTCATAGCACGTGTTGATGGAGTCATTTCTTTGATAACCTTTATATAGCTCTTGTTTTAATAAATATTAGAACATATATTCTATTCTTCGATGTAAGCACCTTAGTATATGAGATTTTCCAACACAACATTTAACCTTAAGGTAATGATTTTGGAAATGATCTTGTAAATGGTGTTACAATAAGCCACAGGCCTAAAATCTTTAAACAAATTAGGATGAGGCATTTTTAGGACTAGGTGAATGAAAGTTTTATTGATTCCCTTTAATATTTTTCTTGAGTTAAAGAATTCTAGGATTATTGTTGGCTTGAACCTTTATCTGGTTTCATAATTACATGTAGGGGAATGAAATTTAATCCATCAAGACCAGGGGCTTTATTAGAGTTTAGGTTTATTAAAGATTTTTCTACATCTTAAAAAAATAATAGGCTTAATGAGATCTTGAGCTTGTTCAACAATTATTTTCTTTGGAATAAAGAAGTTGTGTGTTTGCAGAAATGACTAGCAATTAGTAAACTTGTCCAAGATTTTTTAGAAGTACTTGTGGCCTCCTCCTTCAGCTCTTTTTGCTTTTGGATCCTCTCTCTATTATCCTTAAATAGTCATATTTTGTTTATGTTCCTTCTAGATAAAATGACATTAAAGAAGAAGGTAAAGTTCCTATCACCATCTTACATCCTTTAAATTCTTGATTTTTTCTTCAGTAAGGTGTTGCATTAAGAGCTTTGATGTAACTACTTAAAGCTTACTTTTCTTTCTCAATCTTGGTATTTTATTTTAGGTTTATGTACATATTAAAATATGCCTGTATTAGCCTTCTTTGGTCGCCTTTAATGTCAAGAAATTTATTGTTCTCAAATTTCATATAAAGTTCTTTGATATCTTATTTTAATATTTTAAGTTTTCTAACATATTTGTATTGTTGAAATCCCTCTACCTCAGTTACCACTCCTACTTCTACTACCTCTTGAATTCCCTTAAATTTTATAAGATAGTTTACAAATCTAAAAGGGAAAATTTAGATTAGGGAAATAACCATGTTGTGAATTTCAATTGGTAAATGGTATGAACTGAGATAGTTACCAAAGATAGCCTTACATCCCTGAAATTTCATTTGTCAAATTAAGGCTTTATCAAGCTTCTTTCTTATAAATGATTTACCCTCTTGATTGTTGCCCTAAGTAAGGTGGTTTCCTTCATAAATAAGGTCTGTGACTTTTATGTTAGATATGTAAGATTTAAAATCATTACAAAGTCCATTTAGGCATATATATCCTTTAAATTTAGAGGTATAGAGGGTACTATTGAAATCTATAATAATTATTTAAGGGATGTTCATATTTAAGTTTTTTTTTTCTAAATCTTTCTTAAAAGAAATCCTCTAAAAATCTAAATTTTTAACATAAACAAACGAAAATAATACTCTATCTTTACTTAAATTGAACTTACAATAGAGTTGTGGAGCTTTCTCATTGAGAAGATGATCTAGGAACTTTAACTTATCAGGGTTATAAGCTGCAGCTATGATTTTATTATAATGGGAATTATAGTTAAAAATGATCTCCAATTCTTCCTGATGAACTAAAGCTTCTTACAATGGTTTTTCTTTAGTTGAGTTTGAAAAAGGATAATAAACATTGACTTTATTGAATGTAGATAATCTAAGAGTACCTATTGCTTTTAAGGTTGTTTAGATCCATAAGATCCCAAGCTAGGATTGATAAGAGATTTTAGGTGTTTTTGGGTCCTTTGACTTTATAATTTTTAACATATTTCCTTTTCATTATTGAAGTAAAAGCCTCTGAGTTCTCAATAACCCTACCTTTACCATTAGAGAATTTAGGAGCATCTGAAGTTACTAATTTATCCTCTCATTAGCTTTTTTTTCATATTTTAAGTGTGGCATTATCTTTATATTTACTTCAATTCATCTTTATCTTGTTATCTTACTTATTGGTGTCTCCTATTTTAGATTGATCAAATACATCAGGGTGAATTTCCTTATAAGATTCCTTTCCTTTTAGATTTTTAATCCTTTTATTGGTTTCATTTGGGGGTTTAGTAATTTTATTCTCTATGCTCTCTATCATCGTATAATCTATTTGGTATTAATCTTCCATTTCCATTAACTCATAACATTCACCTTTATCAAAATTTCTGTTTTATTTTCTTCTACTCCTTTCCTTATTTTTTAAGAGTAGTTTATAGTGATAAGAGATAGTTTTGTCCTTTAATATTATTTATATCATTTTGAGGAGATTTTGACTATCTTAGTTTTCACACAAAACCTTACATATCCAATCCTTTTCATTGATGTAGTACTTTCATTTATACATAAAGGTTTTTCCATATAACTTGTAAGATAACTTAATCCTATAGTGGAACAATATTCAACTGGTATAATATGAATATTGATCCAGACTAAAATGTGTTTTGATTTTAGTTAGTTCAAGTTACATACTAGGATACTAATTCTTCATGAACCTTGGTTTATTATTTAAGTGACATAGACTTCTTCTAGTATTCTTTGAGCTTCTTTAGTTAAAACAAACTTAACTATAAATAGACCTTATTCCTTGATCAAAACTTCTATTAAACTAAGCATTTTTTGGTTAACATTAACCTAAGTTTGTATTACAAGGAATGTAGGTCTTTTTTTATATAAAGAAGCATACCAAAGAAGTTTTTTAGCCACAACTTACTTTATAATTTATTTACAAGGAGTTATAATATTCTTTCCTTTAATTCTTGATTGGGGAAATAATAAAGTTTATTTATTGAAGAGACATCTCCAATAACCTAGCACAAAGTTTTCCTTGTGTTATTAACTAACTTACCTAAGCCATCGGCTCTTACCTAAACTATAAAAGCATGTTCAGCTAATGAATCCTTTCTAAGATAAAAAATGTGAGGGGTCTTAAATATACCTTAGCTAGTGGAAAGGTTTTGGAGGCCTTATGAGATAAGAGAGAAAATGTAAGCTTAAAAGATGGAATTCCATCTATTTTAGGAAAGAGGAAAAATGTATTTAGGGAAAGTTAAAAAAAAATTGTTAATGAATAAGGAGGGAAAAGGTGTATAAAAAAACAAAGGAGGGAAGAAATGAAAGGCCAGTGATGTCCAAAGATGAAATGAGATATGGGATAAATATATAAGAATAGGAATGATAAGGACACTAACCAGAAATGAATGAAAATGGTTCTAGTAGTTGCCAACTTTATGTAATTGAAATTGTTAGTTTAAGCTATGTAAGAAGCAAGGAAGTAAAAAAAAGAGGGAAAGCACCAAAATAGTAAAGTAAGGATGACAAGAGGCGTTAAAGGAGCAAGACTAATGGAGATTATAGAGAACTTACAAAAGTGAATGACCTGAAAGAAGCTAAAGGAGGCAAGTATAGTAGAGGGAGGAGGGAACCTCTTTTATTAGGCATCCTTATATGATTATTTTAAAATTATAAAAAATGTTGTAGTGCACAAAGAAGACGCTATGTATAATGATACTTTTATACTAAAAATGTAAAGTTTGAAGTTTAAATTTCTAATTGTATGACAATCATTTTCAGGTCTTTTATAAGATTTTAGTTATACTTGACCAATAAGATAAACTAAAATACTATTAATTTACATATTAAATTAGAGTTATAATTAAAGTTGAATATAATCTAAACTTAATTAAGAAAGTTAAAATCTAATTATAGTTTTTAAAGGATTTTCTATAAAAATAAAACACTCTGAGGAAAGTTCATGTAACTTACCGCTAAGCTTAGTTAGAGATTTCTTTATATACTTAGTATCATTAATTCTATCTGACTTGAGCATCATAGTGTTTTTACTGGAACATCCCTGGTACTTTTAGTTATTTTTACAAGCTTGCAAACCTAAGATTAGCCTAACAAGCCTACCCCAAATTCAATTTTGAGGCAAACTAAATCCATAATCTTGATATAGGGATTACAAGACATCCTTCATAAATAGACTTAAGCCTTGTCAACCTTCATATAATTATTTTTAGAAAAAGTGATTATGAAGTTTAAAGGAAGCACTAACCAGGTCACAAAAATATATAGATTTGAAGTATGTCAAACAACATGCAAGAAGTCCCAATAATAAAAATAACAAAAATTGAATAAAGAGTGTATCTTCGATTATTAAAGTCAAGCAGAAGAAGTCGTGTAGAATGATCGAAAGCTAAAAACAAAGGAAGATCCAATATATCACCCAATAGGGTGTTTAACTACTTCAGAGATAACAATCTTGTCTCAAAATAAAAATGAACACCCCCAAACATGACTAAGAAGGATAAGAACCTATACTGTCACTTTAATTACAATATTATACATAATACCAAATAATACAAAAATATCATAAAAGTATTCAATGTATTAATTAAAAACAAGAAATATTAAATTATTTTGTGAAGAAAAATAGCATAGATGATCAAGAGAGGGAAAAGTGAAGAAGAACTCCTCCTTAAATCTTGAGAACTAAGGAACCTCCACTTAAAAAGTGATTAATATAATTATAGGAGGAGATTGTAAAGAATCAAAATCCCATCAAAAGAAAGAATAATAACAGGAGAGTTACGACAAATGAATTGATCATAATAGGTTGATAAAAAGATGTAAATCTCTAGGATCATTTTTAAGAAATGGATAATAAGTTCTTGATTAAACCTTATGAAAAAACTAAAATTATAACTTTAAAGATAACTATCTTCTTTGTCAAGATAATATTAGTGGATACAAGAACTGTCTTCAAAATTTTATTTTGTAATGCCTTCAAAAATATAGACATTATGATAAATAGGCTAAAATATATGATCTCACTCTAATTGGTTTTATGAGAGAATAAATATACACAAAAGGTAAGATATCTTTTCCCCAAAAATTATGAGACAAGGTTAAGGAAGATAAATAACATGATATAATTCTATTTTGTAAGAAAACCCCTCTGTATACATTGTCATAATTGACAAACTATCCCTTTATGCAATATGGATAATCTTATCACCTCATTAATTTCTGATGAAATTCTTAACCTCAAATAGGACAAGAGAGATAATGAGGATCAAAGGATGGTAAAACATTAAAAGAGATGAACATTGGATGGATAATTAACATTAAACAATTAAATGTTAGGGATCCAACAAAATAAATCAAGATTTAGCTAAATGAAGAAATTGATCAGAGTATAGTTAGAAGACTTAAGAATATAAGACACTTTAAATTGGATAAAGGATGGAAGAAATCATGACAGAAACTCCGGAGAAATTTTTGCATCAACACTTACATGTTTTTACTTGGGATCTGACCGTTGTGCCATGAATGAGAAGGGAATTGATTCCCTATAAACTAAAGATGGAACCTTTTTGAAAATAGAATAAGGGTTTGTATGTTAAGTCAATAAATTTGAGAACATAATGATTCAAAGCTAAAAATAAAGGAAAGGATCAAGAAAGATCTCATTAGGTTCATTAAATCATTTAATAGGGTGTTTGATTACATCCTAAATAATAATCTAGTCATGAAATAAAAAAGAGAGGCCATCAACCCTGATCGGAAGGATAAGAACCTATATTATTGCTTTCATTGGAATATCAAACATGACACTAAGGATTGCTAAAATCTTATAGGAGTAACTAACAACTTGATTGGAAAAAAGAAAGATTAAGCTATTTTGTTTAAAGGAAAACAACATAGATAATTAAGTAAGGGAAAAGTAAAGAAGGAGTTCTTCTTAAAGTTGAGATCTAGAGAAATAGATAAGGAACCACACCACACTCAAAGAGTGATTCATATAATTATAAGAGGAGATCATAAAAAGTCAAAAATTCTATTAAAATAAAGAATAATAAGGTCAGAGTTGCAATAAATAATGTAATCATAACAAACCAAATTAAAAGATGAAAGTCTCCAAGATAACCTTAGGAAATAAACAATAAGTTTATAGTTAATTTTTATGAAGATGTCGTAGGACTGGTTAACTCTTTGGTTAAGAAAACATTAGTAGATATAGGAAGCATCTTCAATATTTTGTTTTATGATACCTTTAAAGAGATAGAGATCATAATAACGAGGTTAAACATTTGATTTTACCGTACTTGGTTTTGGTGGAGATCAAATATACATATAACGTAAGATATATTTGCCTATGACATTTAATACAAGGATAATATATATAACTAATATGACAGAGTTCTATATAGTAAGAAGACTTATGCATGTAACATTGTAATTGGTAGATTGTCCCTTTATGCAATATAGATTATCTGATCAAATTCTTAACGTAAAATATACTAGGTGAGATACATAGGATTAAAAAATGACAAAATATTATTATATTATAACATTAAATGATAAGAACATTATATGTATGATAAAATTTAAAGAATATGATGTTGGGGATCGAATAAAAGAAATCAAGATTGATCCGTACAAAAAAATTAAGTAGGTTATAATTGGAAGACTTGAGTATATAAGAAATTTATAATTTGAGCAAGGATGGAAGAAATCATGATAGGAACTTTGAAAAATTCTTTCTTCAACACTTAGATTTCTTTGCATATAAATTAACTAATACACCATTGGTGAGAAGGGAAGTAATTTCCTATAAACTAAGTGTATACCTTCTCTTTAAACAATTAAAACAAAGGAAAAGGAATTAAATAATAGAAATACAAAAAATGCCAAAAAAGAGGAGGTAACAAAATTATTAGACACATTTTGTATTAGGGAAGTTGATTACCCTAAGTAACTCAACAATATGGTTATGATTAAGAAAGTGAAAGAAAAGAGAAGAATATATGTGGACTTCATATATATGAATAAGGCATGCTTAAACGATAGCCATCTTTTTCTAAAAATAGGTCAATCGGTGGATGCTACTTTAGGTTATAAGACATTTGGTATCATGGATACCTACTTGAGATATAATCAGATCAAGATGAATAAGATAGACAATCTTTTATAATGAACAATGGTATCTATTATTATATAATCATGCCTTTAATCTTAAAGAATGTGTGGGCATATAGAAGTGTACATTGACAATAAGATTAAGAAAATAGAGGTAGGAGGTGATCATGTTAATGACACGGAAGAAACAAACCTACAATATTGGTCATCTATAGAGGGAGAAAAGTTGATTTGCAAAAAATTGAGGCTATTTGGTATATAGAAGCATCTAAAAGCCTGTCATAAGTTCAAAGATTAATAGGTAGAGTAGTAAATAGGTACAAACATTAATAGGTAGAATAATAAACTTATCAAGGTTCCTCTCAAGATTTATTAATCAATACCTGTTATTCTTTGAAATGCTTTAAAAACCTAAGGAATTCAAGTGCAACTATAAGTGATAATAGGCCTTCAAATAATTAAAGGATTAGTTTAAGAGTCAATGATTATTATTAATACCAAAATCATGATAGTCTTTATATCTCTATATAGTTATTTTAGAAGCAACCATTAACTTTCTTTTAATAAAGGAAGAAGAAAAAGCCTAAAGGACAATACATTATATTAATAAGATACTATAAAACCCATAATTAAATTATGTAAGACTAAAAAAAGCAACATGTGAGTTACTTATTAGTATAAGGAAAATAAGGCCATATTTTTTTGATTATACCATCATTGTATACATAGATCTTCTATTAAATAAAGTGAATTACAAATTAGATGTATAAAAAAGACTTGTGGAGTACTAGATTAAGTTAGGAGATTTTAATGGCAAAGAAATCTTAAAAAGTTCCTTAAAATCATAAGCATTAACAAGGAAACTCACGATAACCCTACATTTAGCAATAAACACCCCATATAAACAACATCTATAGATGGTACAAGAGAAAAAAGGTAGTGGTGTAAGGATGTATTTAGAAGTGCTAATAGGAATAAATGCAATACATAATGTATCATCAATTCTAAACGTATAATAATAAGGCAGAATATAAAACACTATTATTTGATTTAACATTTTTATATGACCCTCAAATCAAATTTATAACCATTAATTCAAAAACACAACTTGTAGTAAACTAGCTTAATGGCACTTATAAGGCGAAAGACAATAT
This sequence comes from Erythroxylum domingense, assembly GCA_025594535.1. NCBI lineage: Eukaryota > Viridiplantae > Streptophyta > Magnoliopsida > Malpighiales > Erythroxylaceae > Erythroxylum > Erythroxylum domingense. The sequence goes on along the minus strand of JANQBM010185518.1, from coordinate 6,092 downwards.
GTTCACAAAGTACAAGGAAAAGTTTAGGTAGATTAAAAAAAATATACATGCAATCATTAAATCAATACCTAGACAACATTACATATACACAATTATTGATAAGGTCTTTTATCATGCCATACCTAAGATGCCTTTTAAGACTCGATTGTAATATTTCCTTATCAAGATTCACAAAAGGGTTTGTAAAGCCCATTAAGTCAGTGACATTTTTAGCCCATGATTTAGAGGGACACTTAAGAGTTTATAAGAATAAATGCTACAGGTGTTAAAAGAGCTTAAACATGCACTTATTGTCAATTACATTGTGATATAAAGTGCCATCTCTATATCCAATGGTGAATCAATATCCTTAAACCATTCCTTTATAATAAGATAAATTAGATTATTTTTAACTATGGTTGACTATTTCATAAAGGAGATCAAGACAAAACCCTTGGCCAATTTGATTAAAAATGTAGTCAAGGGATTCTTAAAAAATAATAATATATATAGGTATAGAGTCTTTTTTTTGAAAAATAATAACCTAAAATATAAGTATAAAGTCTTGTTAGTAATAATTAAAGAAAATGGTACCCATTTCAGTAATAAGAGATATAAGGATTTTTATGAAGAGTTTGATATTAACATCACTTCTTATTTGTTGTGTACTCACAGGATAAAGGATTCGCTGAGATCATAAATAACAAAATAATAAAAGATTTAAAAGTAAAAGTAAATGATTATAAAAACAAACAAGTTAAAGATCTATAATAAATTATATATATGTTGGGCAACATATAGGACACTTATTAGAGAAACACACTTTAGGCTTGCCTTTGGAGTTGAAGACTTTATTCCTGTAAAGATAAAATTACTAAGTGTAAGTTCATATAACCCTTAGGGAAATGATGACCAACTGCTTAGAACATAACCTAATCGAATAATGTAGGGATGTTATAAACATTAACAATGAAACATACTGACTATGAATTAGGCATATAAACTATCATAATATGATATATCAAAATATTCAAAGTGGTGACCTAGTCTTATGAAAAATTAGCATTCTTAAAAAGGACGAATTATTAAAGTGAGCTTTGCCTAACTTGGTTATGATCATATCACATAAAAGATATTATGAGGCACTAAAGTTATAAGTTTAAGAGGCTAGACGACTTTAATGTGCTTTAAGGAAACATTATCATTAAAGAAAGTTTTAAAACTTACATGTATCATGTTCATAATAGATGGTATTCAATGAAATATCTCTTATTTATTAAAATAGAATTAAGTCTAAAAAAAAAACCTGTGAATCCAAAAACCTCAAGTCTAGGATAAGTCTCTTTAGCTCTATGGAATAAAAGAAGAACTTTGTGTGCTAAAAATAATTAGGTTTAAGAGAAGTCTCTTTAGCACTTTGATAAAAAAATAGTTCGAAAAGCTTGAAGTCTAAGAGAAGTTACCTTAGCTGTTAGCTAGAAAATGAAACTTGTAGGTCCAAAAATATTAGGTTGAGAAGAAGTCTCTTTATCTCCACAAAATAAAAGAAAAAATTGTAGGTAACTTTAGGTGTAGGAGAATATTTATCTCCTTAAAATAAAGAAATGCATATTAAAAAGTATCAAGTCTAGGAGAAGTCTCTTTATCTCTTAGGCATTAAAAATTTTTCTAATTGAAAAGTCCCAAATTCTAAAGAAGTTTTTTTAGCTCTTTCATATTAATTCATAAAAATTTGTTCAGGAATGAGAGCTAGACTTTGTAGGCCTACCAAGTTCATTAAAAATTTTCATTATTTTTCAAGACAAATGAATTGACTCTATAAGTGTGTCAAGTACATTAAAATGTTTCATTCAAAATTTGTCAAGGTAAGAGAACCAGATTCTATAGGCCTATCAAGTTCATCAAAAAGTTTCATTCAAAATTTGTGAAGGTAAGAGAGCTATACGCTATAGGCTTGTCAAGTTCATCAACATTTTTTCTTAAAAAAATTTCAAGGTAGGAGAGCTAGATTTTATAGGCCTGCTAAGTTCATAAAAAATATCCTTTGAAATTTTTCGAGGCAAAGAGCTAGACTCTATAAGTTAGTCAATTTCATTAAAAAAAGTCTAATAAAGAGAGTTAGACTCTAGAGTCTTGTCAAGTTCATAAAATATTTTCCTTCAAAATTTTCAAAAGAGAGTTAGAATTTATATTGTTATCAAGTTTATTAAATTTTTTCATTCAAAATTTGTGAAGGAAAGATAACTAAACTCTCTAGGCATAAAATTTAAATTTATATCAATTCTAAATACATTGCGATGTAGGAATAAAGGTTAAATTTCTAATCATCCATAATATTTCATATTACGTTTAATTTTGCTCATTCTGTTATTTATGATATTACTTGCACCTTCACATTTATGAAATAGTAATATTTATACTCTAATCTTTAAATTTTTAAGGTTTTATTAGTTGAGACTAACTGAGCTATTAACCTATCTATTGTGACATGAAAATTTGGCAATATGGACAAATTAGATCCTAAGGTAACTTTTTATAATTTAAAAATAAATTCAAAATATTTTTCTCAATTTAAAAAGAGTTTTAATTATTAAAAAATATTATATTAATAATTTTTAATTAGGTAAAATGATAACTTAGTAATATCAATGTAACTCATATATTTTCTATCACAATAAGTGATGAACTTGAACTTTGACAATGGCATTTCTAGCAAGGCATTTATAGATGAGTTTCATCTTCATAAGATGGTATGGGGTTAGCAAACTTTTTCTTAATAGTTTTACATTCCCCAAAAAATTATTCTTGATTATTTCTTTAGAGACATTTGTTAGAAACCAATCGTGCTCTAATCACAAACATAGAAAAAATAAAAATTTTATAGTTTTTAATCATATCTCAATAATTGAATAATTTGAAAAACTAAAATAATAAAATATGAAATCGTACCTAATTTGATATTCCTATTAAAATCCTTTTAAAACTTTTTTGATGTGTCAATCATGAGCTATTCATACGTTCACTCTCTAGTATCCTTAAAGTAGTCAAAAACACTAAACTCTTTGAGAGGAATTAACAAGAGTGATAACTCCTTTATGCTTATTTCTATTTATAGAAAGAGCATTAGGATTTTTAATTTCTATTAAAATTAAATACATCAATTATAATTAAATTCAGACTCTAATTATAATTAATTTAATTCTAATAAAAAATGTCTTATATTTGATCCCTAAAGTTTCTCAAAATTTTATAATTAAGTACCACTTAATTGAAATTGATTTTTCTTTTTAAAACTGCTCTTTATGTTTGACCTATTAGGTTCCTAATATATTGGCAATTATTATAAATTGTAATCATAATTTATAATCAAAATTCTTTAATAATCCAAGTAAATAATTTATAATCATGATTGACGTCTAGCAACATGTCATGACCATCTAAATAGTAGGAATGTCAAAGTAGTTTGACCTAATATGTCCATGCATGGTTATGATGTATAAGTTATTCCTTTTATCATCCAATGTTCCAATTAGATAGAGTATGGATATAGTGTCTACTCTTTTAAATCCAATCATGTTTGTTCTTGCTAATCAGTAATTAATTTATGATTGATATTTGAAAACACTTTTTAAAATGTTAATTCACTCTAATTTTCAAAAAAAAAAATAATTTACTCTGGCTAGAGAATTCCTTAAATCAATACTAATGAAGAACAATAGAATATTTTCTCTAATTACTTTAGAGTGACAATCCTTTATTAACTTACTTAACTATCTTTATATAGTTTATACTGCGTCTAAGTACTACTAACTGAGCTACCCTAAATAGAACAATTCATGGTAACATCAAAAAACAATAATTACCATATGAGATACCTTGGTAGTCTCAAGTTTTTAACCAATTATACAACCACCATAATAAGGAAATCGATAGACATATAAGAAATATTCTATTTGGGTTCCTCATAATTAAGTTAACTAAGTGAACTTACTCTCTAATAAGAACCCACACATTAGTTTATCTTCATCTTTTAGTTTATGACATCGATGCTTTCTTCGTATTAAAGAAACGTAATATGTGCTAGTTTTACCATTTCATCAATATCCAGTTTTGATTAAATTGTAACTAGGAACAATTTGGAAATAATACATAAATGCAAACTGAATCTTATAATTATGATCTCATAATAATTTTAATTATATAGTAATTATTACAAGATTTTAACTTTAATATTAAAGCATCAAATGAAATTAACATAATACATAAAGATAAAGAAAGCCTTTATTAATTAAATAATAATGTCATATAGTAAAATTGCATTCAATTGATTGTTACAAGGGCATAAACTAACAATCTCCTACTTACATTAAATCTGATAACCTATGTATCTAATACCATATACTTCCATACGTTGATTATGTCTCTTATATGACAATGACTTAGTGAGAGGATCTGCAAGTTTCTCTTCAGTGGGAACTCGCTTCAAAGTTATATCATTTTGCTCCACTTTCTCTCTGATTACAAAAATTGTAATGGTCCCATTATTGTCATAGTACAATACTATAGGCTCAATAGTGCTAGGAATCACTCTAATTTTAGTGATGAAATTCTTGATCCAAACCACTTCCTTTTCTGTCTCTGAGACTGGAATGTATTATGCCTCGATCATAAAATCTACAATGTTTGGCTTTTAGGAGCTCTTCTAACTTACCGCACCATCAGTTAGAGTGAAAATGTACCCTGATTGTGATCTACTATCATCTGGGTTTGATTGAAAACTAATATCTAAATACCTCTGAACTCTCAATTCAGTTCCTTTATAGACTAGGAAAACATCTTTAGTCCTTCTTATTTACTTTAAGATGTTTTTAATAGCTATCAAATGACATTCACCTAGATTGGCTTGAAGCATGCTCATTATGCTCAAAGAATAAGAGACATCTAAGTATATAACATCATATATCTGATCGATCCAATTGCCAAAACATATGGAACATAATCCATTTTATCTCTCTCATCTTGTTTCTTAGGACACATACTCTGTGAGAGAGAAAGTTCATGCAGTATATGTAAGAATCCCTTCTTGGAATTCTCCAAGTTAAACCTTTTTAGAACTTTATCTATGTATATGGATTGAGATAACCTAAGCAACATTTTTGATCTATCTCTATAAATCTTTATTTTTATAATATAGGTTACTTCCCCTGTATCCTTTATAGAGAAGTTTTTGGATAACCAAATCTTTACAGACTGGAGCATTAGTATGTCGTTTCTAATTAACAATATTTCATCCACATATAGCACTAGGAAAACAACTACATTTCCACTAACCTTCCCATAGACACATGGTTCATCCATACTTTTGATAAAATCAAACTCTTTGATTGTCTCATCAAAATGGATATTCCAACTACGTGACACTCGTTTAAGTCTATAAATAAACTTTTTAACTTTAGGAAATCTTTTGGATTCAGAACCCTAAGTTTTTGTCATATACACATCTTCCAACAAATTGTCATTGAGAAATGATGTTTTGACATCTGTCTGCCAGATTTGATAATCATGATATGTAATTATAGCCAATAAGATCCTTATGGATTTAAACATAGCTATTGGTTAAAAGGTTTCATCAAAATCATTATAACCTTTACCTACTAACCTTGCTTTGTACATATGTACATTACCATCCATGTTAGTTATTCTCTTAAAATTCCACTTGCATCTAATAGGTACAACACCATCAAATGCATCCATCAAAGTCCACATTTAGTTTATATAAATTCCATTTTAGATCTTATGGCTTTATGTAATTTTAAAGAATCGATGCCTAATATTAATTCTTTAAATGTTGGACCCCGATTTTTCTTCTTACTAATAAGCATGTGATTAGTTTATGTTGGGGATAAATGTGATTATTTTTTTGTGTTTAGGTATTAATTAGAATGTTTTTGGGTGTAGAATTTTTTTTAAGATTGAAGGATTAAAAAGGAAGAACTTAGATTAAGTTAGAAAAGTTTATAGAGTTAGTTGAATTTAAAGAACATGATCTTGTAGGGTTATTTTAGGAAGAACACTTAAGTTCTTAGAAGTTAAGTCTTACAAGGAGGGGCATT
>JANQBM010184721.1:0-23477 GCA_025594535.1 Erythroxylum domingense | reverse complement strand
AACAAGGAGAAGATAGATTGCTAAAGGAAAAGATTCAAAAGCAAAGGATTTGGATACAAGAAGAAGGAGAGGATAGCACAGCGAGGATTTAAAGCTGTAGCAAAGGAGTTGGTAATACTCTTCATCTTGTTTATGTTTTTGATTATCCTTATACCATATCATGTATGGATTGACATGATGATTTGGATTTGTTGCTTCCATTGGAAAAATGATTTCTTAAAAGTTTTGAAATCTACCGTTTCTCCAAATATTGCATGCTTTCTTTTTCCCATCCAACACATATCTCATAGGTCAACCCTTTTTTTGACAACATCCTCAAATCCCACATATTCAACTAAAAAGTTATTAAATTCAAAGTTGCCCCATTGATTTTTTCACTAAAATAGACAATTGGATGCTTCTCTTGCATCAAAATAGCTTCAATATCTATTCCTGCGGATTCACACTCAATCTCAAAAGTTTTTGAAACGTTAGACAATGCTAAATAAGGTGATGAACACAACCTATCTTTAAACAAATTGAATGCATGCTCTTGATCACTACCCCAATTAAAACCAATAGTTTTTTTTATAATTTTAGTGACTGGTGTTGCAGTGGTTCTAAAATCTTTAACAAAATTCTTATAAAAGCTACCTAACCTATGGAAACTTCTTATCTTAGTAATGGAATTAGGTTTTTTCCATTCTTAGATAACCTTTATTTTTTCTTAATCAACCTCAACACCTGCCCTACTTACAACAAAACCAAGAAAAACAATCCTATCCATGGAAAAAGAACACTTTTTAAGATCGACATAAAGCTTCTCTTTTCTCAAAACATTTAAAATAGATCTTAAATGTTTTAAATGATCATCCATATTATGACAATAAATTAAGATATCATCAAATTAAACCATAACAAATTTGCTTATGAATGCATTCAACATATGATTCATTAACCTTATAAAATTACTTGGTGCATTAGTAAGACCAAATGGCATTGCAGGCCATTTATATAAACCGTACTTAGTCTTAAAATGGGTTTTCCATTCATCACCTTCTCCCATATTAATTTGATAATAATTACTTTTCAACTCAATCTTACTAAAACATATAATCCATGTAATTCATCCAGCATACCATCAAGCCTAGGGATAGGATGTCTATAGTTTACCATTATGTTGTTGATAGCTCTACAATTAACACACTTCCTCCAAGATTCATCCTTTTTAGGCATAAGAAGTAATAGCAATGCATATAGACTCATGCTCTCCCTTACATATCCTTTTGTTCGCCAACTCCTTAACTTTCCTTTCAAGCTCCTTTCTCTCCTTGTGATTACCTCTATAAGCTGGTTGGTTTGGATTAGAAGCATTAGAAACATAATCAATTTGATGTTATATTCCCCTTATAGCTAGCAATCCACTAGTAATATCTTTAGGAAACACATCCTAGAATTATTGCAATAAAAAAACGTCACTAGGCAAAGAAATGTTAAGTTTGTTAGTATTAAAATAAATCTCTTTGTACAACAATATGATCATTGGCTTCTTTGAAGACACATCTTTTTTAAAATCATTGTCTTTTACATAAAAACTTGCTTGTTTCTTAGTTTTTCTCTCACCATACTCTTAATCTTCTCCTTTTTCCTTTCCACTCAAAATTGCTTCTTTTTCTGTCCTCTCGAGTTTAGCTAGTCCTTTCTTTTCACTTTTATTTTTTTCCTTTTACTAATCTCAATTTCACTCTCTCTTACTGTATGACTCTCCCTTTTAACTCTCATTGATCTTTATACACTTGTCTTGGGATAAGAGTGATTGGTTTCCCATTCATTACAAACAATATATGTTCTTAAATCCATCATGCATTGCATGTATATCATATTGCCATGTTCTCCCCAAAAGAATGTGTTTAGTATGCATATGCGATACATCACACAAAACCTCATCTTTATGCCTTCCAATTTAGAATGAAACTAGCAATTTCTTGTTTACCTTAAGTTCCCTACAATCATTCAACAATTGAAGTTTATATTGCCATGGGTGCTTTGTAGTAGGTAAATTTAGCTTCTCCAATAAGATTGTACCTACCGCATTTGTGCAACTAACACTATCAGTGGTAATGCTATATACTTATCTTTAATGTGGCATCTTGTATGGAAGATATTTTCACATTGTTCAACATTATCTTCCTTCACTCAAGTATTTAATGCATACTTAATAACCAATGCTTCTCCCTCAATAAGGTACTTCGTATTACTAACATCCTCTAGAGACGACATAGATTCATCATCTGATTCACTTTCAATCTCAATATCTCCATTCTCTTCCAAAATATTCACACGTTTGTTTAATAATAAGAGGCAATATGACCTGTTCCTAAACATCAAAAACACTTAATATCCATGGCCTTGTATGATTTATCTTTGTGCTTGGAAACAATCTTGTCTTCTATTTTACCCCAATTTAATTTTCATGATGAAGAGGAACCCAAATTTTAGCCAAAATTTTGTAAAGCCCTTCCTTTTAAGTTGTATTTTTACTTTCATAGATATGTGCAACATGTCTTCTAGCTCCACAACAATAGCTATGTCTCTGTTCAGCCTTTGTAATAAACGTGCCAAGGTTGGTTCTCGATCTTCCTCAACATTGGCTCGAATCATGGTAGTCTCCATCTCCTTATAGTAGTCCTCAAGACTTTTAGACCTTTGAGTAAGACCATGCAACCATTAATACAAATCCCTATAATAGTGATTAGGGATGAATCTCTTGCTCATGACAACCTTCATATTATCCCATGTATCTATAGGTCATTCATGATTTCTTCGCCTACTCAAAACAATTTGATCCTACTAAATTATATCATAATCAATAAACTCCATAGTAGCAAGTTTAACCCTTTTCTCCTTAGAGTAACTGTGGCAATAAAAAATAAGGTATGCCTTCCTTTCCCAATCCAACTATGCATCAGGATCATTTCTCCTTTGGAAGGGTGGAATCTTCATTTTGTTCCTTCCAAAATTGCGATCAACTCCATCTTGTCTCCTCCCATCTCATCTACCATCCCTCCCATGCATATTTACGTTCAAATTGGATATTGGAGCTTGATCTTCATCATCTCCATCATCATCATCATAGTCATCATTAGTATCATGTCTCTCAAGCCTTCATACATTAGGGAGGTTTATGATTGTCCTATTTGCAAATAAGTTATAATAACCTCTTGCTTCTCGATCCTATCTCTTGTCTCTTCAAACATAGAGAATATTCATTCAAATTATTTTTCAATAGCTTATATTGTGAATGAATTCACTTATACCTCATCTCTACTCACACCTTTACAAGTCATGCTGAGAACCTACAAAAGAATGTTAGAAATATCCCCTCAACACTCCTTTACATGTTTCTTTCAATTAATGCCAATTTCATGTTTACACACTTTATATTTGGCTTTTCACTATAATGGTGTTTACACAAACTTTTACCTTTCACCACTCTCAATATTCCTATTTTAGATCTTTATATAACTAAATAAACTAAATCAAGACAATTAAACTTGTACTAATTCAAAACAGAATATAATGTAACAAAGAAAACTAAAATAAACAAAACAAGGATCAAGAATAAATAGAAACGATTGCAAACAAATAGGGACATAACAAATTAAGGATAGGAACAAATAAATTGAATTAAGAGGATAAGGAAAATAAGGGCTTAAAGAAACAAATTGGAAATATGATATCTAGTTAAACAAAGATTGACAGCTAATTTTGACTAAGAAATCCTTATTAAAGTGGTATAGATCTTATAATTTCTAAACCAACTAGCCTCATTCTTCTTCTTTTCTTTTCAATTTGATATCTTCTCTTTTTGTCAATTTTTTATATAAATATATTAGACCTGGAAACTAGCCTCAATCTTCTTCTTTTCTTTTCAATAAGATAACTTCTTTTTTTCAGTTTTGAATTATATATATATATATATATCAGACCTAGAAAAATTATAACACAAGAATTTAATGGTAAAAGATAGGAGCAAATACTCAATGAAAGAAAGAAGAAAGCTTGCATAAAATGGAAACAACAAAGAAAAAAAGACATGCGAAACTAAATGAAAATGAACAGAAGGAAGAACACATTAAATTAAGGATAATCAAACCTGATTCAGAGCCAAGCTGTAATACCCAATGATGTGAACCTCAACGATAAGCCTTGAAACCCAACAATCACACAACTAGAAACAAGGAACCCAATAAAACTAAAAACAAGTTTAGGATATATAAACCTTGACCTGATTTCTATAGAAGACAAGAACCAAAGGTATAGGATAGGCTTTTAACATCAAAAGATAATAATCTTGATAAGTTCACAATTTCACAATAGAACCAAAAAGAAATTAACCTCACTCAATGAATTCTGAATTTTTCTAAAGTGTCTTGAACTATACAATGCTTACCTTTATATAAGCATTAAGGTAAGAGTTAGTTAAGTTAAGAAATTATCCTAATTGAATAATTTGACCAAAATCATTATTTGATAAAGTTAATTAAGGTAAGAGCTAATTGAGGTTAGAAATCACCCTAATTGAATAATTTAAATATAATCATTTTTTGATTAGGATAATTAAGGTAAGAAATCACTCCTAATTTTTTGGGACAGCTTGCATAAGTTTTTGAATGTCTGCCACAAATTTTGGAATGCTTGGAACATATTGGAATAACTTAGACACTTATTAGGGTTCTTGACTTAACTTGGATCAAATTTACCGGGCCTTGAAAACATTCCAAGGTAATTAGAGCTTGTTTAGTCCATATCCCTTCAATTAGCCCATTTATAGCTTTCTTTATATGCTTGGCACTACCTCTTATAATTAGGCTTCCTTAAATGCTCAATGGCTCCTTTTGAGCTTTGCTCAGGCTAACTTGGTTCTTATCATAAGAACTTGACTATCTTAAGCTTAGACATTGTCATCTTGCATGAACTAATGTCACAAGGACAAGAATTAACTCACATGAAAGAGAATGCTCTTTCTTTATTTTAATACTCAATCATGAATTTTGATGAATGCATCCATAATGCATACCTTGTATAGGTTGTAAGCTAACCTAACAACTCCTTAAAATCTTCTGCTAACATAACTACAAAAAGTAAAAAAACTACTTCTAAGATATGAAATTGCACTTAAAATCCTTCTAAAAAATGGAAACTACAACTTGTTGGTTTCCCAATATAGCTAGCCAAGTGACTTATATCTTTTAGTAGTCTAATACTCCAGTGGAACATTATATATGTATATTAATACAAAATGCTACATATTTGTTCTTTAAATTTGTGAGTTGAATTATTGGTTTCCATATTTCAAGAAATATAGGCTTATTGTTGTCATGCCATAGACCAACCTTTAGAAATCTTGGGTACTTGATTAAGAATCAGTTTTAAATAGGAGAAGATCTATTGATTCCTTCAAACCTAAGTTCTTGTAGTGTTTTTGTGCCTAAGGATTCACTGAAGGGTATAAGTTGGTATCTTATCTAAGAAAAAACCAAATAAGGTTGATTCCCAATTAGAAGCTCCTTCTCTTAGGACTTCCATCAGACGAGCTACAATTGAGCTTCCTTATGAAGATTTAGGTTAAAAAAAGTGAAGCTTTTATAAGGGAGACAAGTTAGTTAAAACTTGATGCTAGGAGAACTTAGAGGTTATAGGATATAAGGAGTAGAATCCTTGAGTTTAGAAGGGGAAATATTGGATGTATCAGGTGAGCTTTGAAGATTTGGGGTAGAAGCTAAATAGATGAGTTTACCAGGCAAAATAAGAACTTAGGGAGATGCTAAGAGAAGTTAGGGAAAGCCTTGTAGATCTAGGTTGAAGTCTATGTAAAGGGGAAAACTTGTTAGAGATACTTCTAAAATAAATATAAAACCACAAGGTAATTGAAATGTTTAAAATCTATTCTTCAAGAGGAAAATGGGAAAAGGAAAAAAATCATGTTTAGCTGAGGTAGGAAAACCTACAACTAGGACAATAGAATAAGATAGAAGAAAGGAAGGAAATTATATAACAAGCTATGGTGGATCTAAAACTATGGGGAAAAATGGTAAAGATATGGAAAAAAAAAACCAAGAACAAGGAGATGTGTTGGAGACCAACTTACACTAGTACCTATTTTCCACCATTCGTGTGACCTTTGTAAAGAATTAGAGGTCCAATGACTAAGGAAAATATCAAACTCATGAAGATAGCTTTTTAAGCATTAATTTTGGACATGCAAGAAAAGGATGCCATTCGAGACAAATAAAATGTATTGTTAAAATTGATCACTTTTTTACATGTTATTAAAGATAAAATATACTTAATACATGGAAAAACATGATGTGGAGAATTTCTAACAACCTGGTCTTTTTTTTTTAGTTAGATGAAATTCATTTTGCATAATTAAGATGTATTTAATTTATTTACTCATTTTGTGTTATTAGTCGGTGTATTTTGTTGTATGTGGGCTATATATTAGTTAATTATAAAGCCTAAGTCGTGTTAGTATTGTTTTTTGGTTGTGCGATTAAGAATTGTTATGGAGTTAATTTTTAATATGATTAGGATCCCTTATGACATTAATGATGTAAATTGAAAGAGGATTCCTAAAGTCCTAGTTAAATTAGTATTAGTAGTTAATATTTTAATCCTTGTTACACTTGATAAGAAATATAATTTTAAGAATTTAGTTTTCTTTTCTTTTCAGGATTCTTCTTCCTAAGGACTTATGCCAATAAAAACCTATCTCATTTAAGTAATATAAGGATGACGAATATCTTTATGATTGTTGACTATGAACTTAATCTAATCTTATTAGGGGAACATATGGGGATTATAATTCTTTTAGGTTTGGTTAGGGTCAAGTTTTCTTGCTTGATTTGAAGACAATCCTAGGTTTCTAATTCCATGTGATTCAAGTTTTAGGTGCTTTTCAACCTAAGGTTCACATTATTAGGTGTTATCTATCCTTTTAGTGTTTGTTTCCTTTTTTTTATTTATAAATACGTCTTTCATCATCTATCTATCCAATTTTTTCTATTCTCAATTTCTTTTCAAATTCAACGTTTGCTTTGTTAGTTCTTCTTCAATCAAAGTTATTCCATTCTCTTGTGTTTTGTGTTTTAAAATTAGTTCACATCATATATACATAAAATAAAAAGAGAGAAAAAAATGGAGAGAAAAAAATAAATTCAAAAGTGTGCATCAAATCTAAATTCTAATCCTTTTCTATTTTAAAAAATGATTCTTAGTTTTGCTTCATCCTTGTTACCTTCTTATTAATTTCACTTTTTTTAATCTTTTTTTGTTAATGCTAATTTTTGCCAACCAAAGCTATAAACTGCATTGTTCCTTCTTATTTTTGTAGGACCATTAGTAGTGTCTCTTTAAAGGGTTTGTAAGGGGAAATTGAGTGGTAAAAAGGCAAGAGTGGTGAGAATGTCATCATAAAAATCCAAAATTGAGTGAAACATGAGCGATTAAGTTACTTACTCAAGAGTGTAAACATGTAAGGGAATAATGACCAAAACTAGTCCTTGTTATTAACATTTTCTTTACATATTTAAATATAAGTAGTGGTATAGATAATGCATAACTCGATTTGTTCATAAAGGCTATCCAAGACTAATTCAAGGTTCTATACATGAGGTTGGATAATTTAGATTCCCCATCCTAACATAAAATTTCTAGAAAATGTAAGTTTGACGACGATGAAAAGGAAGATTTTGATTATAATGAGACTAGTTATGAAAAATTTAAATAAAAGGTTGTTTCAAAATAAGATAACAATTTGTTAAGATAGAAATCCCTAGTTTTGTTTAAAGAATAATCCCAAACTATATTCGAAGTGGGAAAGGAAGATAGAATATATGTTTGATTGGCAAAATTACTCCAAATAAAAGAAGGTTAATCTAGCAATATGAGTATAGATTATGTTAGTATTTGATGGGATTGATTTATGATTAACAAGTGTAGGAACGATGAGTGAACTATTTAGTTATAGGAACATATTAAGACAGTGATGCATAAGGGGGCTCATACCTAGCCATTATTATAGGATTTTTATAAAAAGTTGCAAGGGTTGACTAAAGGTTCATGAGAATAGAGGATCACTATAAGAAGATGGAAACATTTATGATTAAGGCTAATGTAAAGGAGGATTGTAAGGCAATTATAGCTAGATTTATTGGTGTTTTGAATAATAAGATAGCTAATGTAGTATAATTGCCACGTTATGTGATGAAGGATTTTTATATAATTTTATTATGATGGAAAGGCAATTAAAGTCTAAGGGTGCCTCCACATATAGTTCAACTTCTGGCTTTCCTTGGAAGTCAAATTGGAAAGAAAAAAAGAATTAAAAACCTATAGAAGATGTCAAGGGAAAGGATTCATTTGTTGTTTCCAAAGGTAAAACCAAAACTCAATCAATTTCTAAGGTAAAGGCTTCAAATGCCAAAAATTTGGACATTTTTTTCAAACTCCAATTAAAAGAGCTATGATTGTTATGGATAATGAACACATAGAGAGTGTTAGTTTAAATGATTATGATATACCACCATTGAGGAATTATAGTGATGCTGATTTGGAAGGACCTATTCATAGAGATATGTTAGTCACTAGGCATGCTCTTGATATGCATACTAAGTAGGATGGTAATGAGAACCAAGATAAGCCCATCTTCTATAATAAATTTCATATGAAGAACAAGGTATGCAACATGATTATTGATAGTGGTAGTTGTACTAATCTTATAAGTACTTTATTAGTGGAAAGGCTAAATTTGGTAAAGTTAAAGCATCTTAAAATGTATGAGCTGCAATTACTTAATGAATTTAGATAAATAAAGGTGAAAAATAGATGTTAGTAGCAATATATACTAACAACTACAAGGGTTAGGTTCTTTGTGATATAGGGCTGATGTATGCTAGTTTATACTCTTGAGACATCCATAAAAGTTTCATACAAAAGTAACTCAGATTAGTAAAAGAATAGATATTCCTTTGTAATGAATAATTGGAATGTTCTATTAACAACTTTGGAATCATGGAGAGTATATGAGGATCAAATTAGTATAGCTAAAGAGGGTTAAATGAAGAGAAAAACAGGTGTGCGCTCAAGAAAAAGAGGGGAGTGATAGAAAAAGTGAGAGTGTACAGAAAATCGCAAAAAAATTTAGCGTTTGGATTATAAAATGGAAAGAAAAGAAAGAGAGTTTGTGTTTTTGCTAGTTTTTGTGAGATTAAAATTTATAAGAACCTTGGTGAAGGAACACATAAGAACTAAAATCAACAAGGAAAAACAAACCCCATAATCCTTCTTGAATCAAATAAAGAACCCGACCCTGACAAATGTTTTTGATTGGAAACAAAGTTATAAGTTGACCACGACACATTACCTTTAAGAGAATGAATTTAGTTCTTAAATAAAGAACCAAAAGAAAGC
Organism: Erythroxylum domingense; assembly: GCA_025594535.1. Taxonomy (NCBI): domain Eukaryota; kingdom Viridiplantae; phylum Streptophyta; class Magnoliopsida; order Malpighiales; family Erythroxylaceae; genus Erythroxylum; species Erythroxylum domingense. The sequence continues at coordinate 14,024 of JANQBM010184721.1, read as the reverse complement.
TATCAAAATAGAGAAACATTTAAATTTTATTGATGATAAGATGATTTTTGTAATACACCAAATTGCCTCTTTAAATAGGTACCAAATGATGAAGATCTTATAAAGAATTGCCTTCTTGACTATTCCTAAACACAACTCAATAAGAAAGACTTAACTAGGAAGGGTTCCCCTAACTAATGGACATAAGTCATACTTAAATTTGAAATGCTTCTAAAAAATAACTTGAAAACTTATAATAATTAATGAAAGAAAGTCAAAACACGAATTTGGCATCTATTCGCAAAACTTTAGCTTTTTCAAAAGGTAAATATGCAAATTGAACTTCATTTAAAACAAGCATGTGGGTTACCCTTGCATATTGTGCTCCAAGAATTACTTTTCATGTGTTAGGCTTTGTTAACCATTTTGGGCATTAAGATAAGTAACTAATCTAAGTAACGCCTTAAAATCTTTGACAACAGCCACATTCTCTTGAATGTCCATAACCAACCATTGTAAAGCCTCCTTTATATGCTTAGTTTTTACTCTTGTCATAGGACCTCTAATGCTTTGTAATAGATTAGTGAGTATAGATCAATGAGTGTTGATGTAAGCTGGTTGCTATCATTCCCTTCCTCTTTAAAAATATTCATTCTCGAATCACCTACATTAAATAAAGATAAGTCAGTAACATTAAAAGTAGTAATAACATTTCCATAATGACATAGTAAACTGAGCTTAGAGGCGTTGTCATTAATTCACTTCAACACTTGGAAAAGGTCCATCTCTTCTAGGTTTCAATTTTGATTTCCTTTAGGTAGTAAATCTTTCATTATGCATATGAACCTAAACCTAATCTCTAGGTTTAAAGGTAACTTTCACGCATTTCTTTTGAATTACCTTACATATCGCTCATCATTTTCTCTATATTAGCTCAAATCTTGGCATGCAAATCCCTAAAAAAATTTGCCTTTCTCTTTTAGTCAAAATTATCACGTTCATTAATAGGCAAAGGCAAAACATCTAAAGGAATCAAAAGGATTAAAAATATATAAAATTTCAAAAGATGAATAAGACAACCGAATTTATAGCCCTATTATCCCTAAACTCAACATATGGTAAACAATCTCAAGTTGTTTCAAGTTCTTTGGAATGATGATACTCAACAATGTAACAAGGATCCTATTAACTACCTGATTTTGTCCATCTGTTTGAGGAGGGGCAACTGTAGCAAATAATAGTTTAATGCCTAATTTACTCCATAAGGTGCACTAAAAGTGACTTAAGAACTTAACGTCTCTGTCACTCATAATTGTTCTAGGCAAACCATACGCACTATCTCCTTAAAGAAAAAATTAAAAATATTTGTGGCATTATTAATTTAAGAACATGCAATAAAATGTGCCATCTTGTTGAACCTATCAATAACAACATAAATGTTATCCTTACAACTGTGATATCTAGGTAAACCCAATACAAAATCTATAGATATGTCAATTCAAGGTTGATTAGGAACAGGTAAAGGAGTATACCAACCGTAAGGCATTTATTTTAACTTAGCTTGTTTACAACTTATGTTTTTATCACATACAAATTGCATATGTTTCATGTTGGGTCAATATGCCCCGTTCATCTGCCTTTATGGGTCTCGTTAACAAACAATTTATACATTGAACTTTTAGGAACACAGTTTAATTTTACTGAACAAAAATCCATCATTCATATGAAAATCACCATATGCACACTTAGAATATGCAATCAACATTTGTCTAAAATTAACATCACTTTCATACAAGTTCTTAATGAACTCAATACCAATCAATTTATTTTTCAAAGAAGTTTGTGCATACCTCATAGATAACGCATCATGTCCTTTCTTTGCATGTATTTGATTGTATAAGAAAATTATTCAATGAACTCCAAAGCATGTCTTTCGTGTAGTTTACCTTGGACCTTAAAAACTTCAAGCTTTCATGATCTAAATGAATGATGAACTTCTTTGGCCATAAGTAATGTTGTTATATTTGTAGAGTCCTCACCAATTCATATTATTCCTTACCATAAGTTAGGTAATTTAAGGCTATTCTATTAAACTTCTCTTTGAAGTAAGTAATTGGTATGGAATCCTACATCAAAACAGCTCTTATACCAATTCCCAATGCATCACATTCAATCTAAAAAACTTCCCCAAAGTTATATAAAGCAAAGGTAAGTTGGTCAACTTATCTCTCAAAGTATTTAAAGGGTTTTTCATGCACATCATCCATCTAAATACAACATTCTTTTTAACAATTTTATTCAGAGGAGCTATTACGTAACTAAAATCCTTTACAAACCTCCTATAAAAACTTGCTAAACCATGAAAACTTCATTCCTCATTTACATTCTTAGATGTAATTCACTCCTTAATTTCCTTGATCCTTTCATCATCTATACTAATTACATGTGCACTCATAACAAAAATAAGAGATACAATAGATTCCATATAAAATGTGCACTTTTTAAAATTATCATAAAACTTATATTCTATTAAAGCACAAAGCACAAATGCAAATGTTTGATGTGGTCATCCAATTTCTTTCTATACACTAAAGTATTATCAAAATAGACAACTAAAAGTTTTTCGATAAAATGTTGCAAAACATGGTTCATTAATCTTATAAAAGTACTTGGTGCATTAGTTAAACCAAAAAACAATACTAACCACTTACAAAAAAGCAATAATCCCCACTCATATAAACCATATTTTGTTTTTAAAGAAGTTTTCCATTCGTCTCCCTCTTCCATACACATTTGATAACATCAATTTTTTTGAAATTAATAGTAAAAAACAAGGAAGAACTGCCTATACTTTACCATGATTTTTGTTGATAGCTTGATAATCCACGCATATGCACTATGTTCCATCTTTCTTTTGTAGAATTATTGGAACCAAACATGGGCTGAGACTCTCTCTCAAGAACTCTTTCTCCTCTAACTCATCCACTTACTTTTGAATCTCCTTAGTTTCCTTCAGATTAGCTCTATAAGCTGGTCTATTAAGGATTGTTGAACTTGGGATGAAATTAGTTTGATGCTTAATGCCTCTTAAAGGTAGTAATCCTTGTGGCAACTTGATATGTACTTAATTGATTATACATTTAATCTATAACCGTTAATGATTAAGGTTATGAAACGTTTAGGAAACTCATTTTGGTTCACATTTTGTTTTAGGTACAATTTGCAAGTATAAGAGCTAAAGTGAGTTGAAAGCACATTCTTTAAGTGGTCTCCTTGAAATTCACACTCACCTATCTTCATGGAACAAGAAGGAGAAAGATTAGATTGAAGAGGAGACAAGAAAATGACATAAAATGAAGAATATATAATGTAGAGTATCAAGTTATGGTCATGAGCACCATGTCATGGCCATGCATCATATGTCATAACTGTGACTCAATAGTTATGGTCGTAACTCAAATGGTCATAGCTGTGACTTTTGTGACTTGGCACCCAAAAAATTAATTTTTCATTATAAATAGAACATGTTGACTGTAAAATGAGGATGAATCATTTTGGGAGAAAAATAAGGGGTGCAACACATAGGTTTTGGAGACCTATGGAGGTTTAAGCTTCCCCAACCGATTTAGAGGTGAAATCTATGTTAAACATAAGTTTTGGGCATCCGTCCATTGTGTTTGATGTTCTTTCTCTTTTCGGGATTAATTATGCTATCCTATGTTTATTATTAAGGTGTTGCGTAAAAATGATTGAATGCTCTATTTGGTTGTTTTTATGTAAGAACCTATTGCGAGAATCAAATACAATATGTAATCGTTGTTTTTTTGATTCAATTGTGGAAACTAATGGATTGTAATTGTTAGGATAATGTAAAACAGGTTAAATGACCCGAGCTTGTATGTTTGTTTCCTAAATTGATTTGTTTTCCTTATTCATAATGCAATTGTCTGACTAAATCCAAATAGCTTGTTCTAGGTTGTTCGATAGCTAGGTTTAATTAAAGAGCTTGTTTTAATTAAACATGACCTAAGGGAAAAACATAACTTGTTGTTAATTTACGATCAATAGTTGCTAAAAGAGGTATAAGAATAACAAAACAATGAAATATACTTATTTGTGTGTAGGTCGAGATTGAGTTGAAGATTGGATCCCTAACACATTCATCATTTTTATCACTTTTTAATTGTTTACTTTAATTTGCTTTTGTTATTTTAATTTCATTTTATTTTGTTACTCAAAGACAAAAACCCCCTAACCTAAACACCAATTCTTTTCATTATAAAAGCCTTACACACACTATTTGTGGGATCGACTTAGACTCATTAGTAGCTATAATTTTAAGTCTAGTTATTTTGCGTAGTGTTACAATGTGCCACTACAACTCCTCTAAGAATACATTAGCAAATTGATTTATCAACCAATCAATGTTACTTCCACTATCAATGATCATGTTATATACCTTGCTATTCATACAACACCGAGGATAAAAGATAAGCATGTATTGAGTCTCATCACTTTCATCCTTAGGATGAATGTTAAGAGTTTGCCTAGTGATCATCAATTCTCCACACACACGCATTCACATCAATACAATGCTCCAATGTTGGCGTTTCATCATTACTTGAGCTAACACTCTTTACCACACCATTATCCAAAATAACCGAAGTCCTTTTATTTAGATATTGAGAGGCAACATGCCCCATCCTTTGATACCAAAAACATTTAAAATCATATGATTTAGAGGATGTTTTAGTTTATGATGAAGATGATATTGAATGAACACTCATCGATCCAATACAAAGCATTGGAGGTTCTATTGAAGAGTAAGAGCTAAGTTCATGATGTAGGCTTTGTCAAGGTTGATCACGGACATTCAAGATAATGCGAATATTGTCAAAGATTCAAGGCATTACCAAGATTACTTTCTTATATTTAGGTCATGATGATGGAAAAAGCCTAACGCATGAAAAATAACGCCTAGAGCCTAATATGCAAGTATGTCCCAAATGTTTTGATGGAAATCTTCAATTTAGCAACCATACATCCAAATAGCAAAAGAACTAAGACACATATGGAATGCAAATTAACTACTCCACAATTAATGGGAACCTAGAACATTCAAGTTTGAAAGTAAGAAACAAATTATTCTAATCACTTTATTAAAGCAACGATGATAAAATAATTTAAACAACTATTTGAATCCTCCAAAACTACACAAACTTAATAAGTCTGATAAGTTAATGAAAAGAAAACAAAGATTTTAGGTGTTGAAAGCCACAAATTGAATTAGTTTGATAAGGTCCAAAGTTTATGCAGGAGTTTTAAATAAAACTCTAAAAAAATTTAGATGTTTATATTCATCAATTTTTTGTCTTAACAAAAGAATCAGTCTTGTTTATATAGAACAAAGGCTAAGACACATCATTCAATTATTATTTAATAAAAATTGTAACTACCCATTTAATGACAACCCCACAACTTGTAATTCCTTATTCTAATTAGGAGACATTAAAACTCACACTTAACAAAGTTAAATCCCTAATTTCATGCATGCTAAATTCATACAACAAATAATCTAAGACCAACTTACTAAAGTTCAAAATAACTCAAAATAATGGGCTAAGATTCAAATACATGTTAAGGTTAGTATATTGGCATTTTATTCTTCAATAAGCTAAATTCATTCAAACAATATGGGTTGGTTCATTGTCTTTATAATTTGAACATGTTTGAATTATGTTAATAGGATTAACTCTTCTTGCATACATATAGCCTTAATAGAATTTGGGTGAGCTTATTCCTTCTAAGTGTCTTTAAGTAAGCAATGCTTTTTTCATTGTTCTAGCATTAGCTCTTGTCATTATCCCTCTACAAATAGTTAAAGGATCTTGCTTTTTGATGTTACCTCTAAGTTTGGATGAATCATCCCCTTTTTAATTCACTTTTCGGTAAAAAGGATTCATCCTTGAACCATCACCTTTAACATTTGCATCAAATGAAGTTAAATAAAAAACATTGAAAGTGGCACTTACATTTTCATACTCACTTAGTAAATCCAACTTATATGCATTGTCATGGATTTTGAGAAGGAACTAAAATGGACCATCCACTCTTGGCATCAATTTTGACTTCCTTTTGATAGGAAATCTCTCTTTCCTCAAGTGTAACCAAACCAAATCACCATGTTCAAACATAATCTTCTTACAGTTTTGTTTTGATACTTTTCATATTAAAGATTTCTCTTTTCTATTTATGCACGCACACTTTCATGCATGGTTTTTGACAAACTTAGCCTTTTTTTTTGCCATCCAAATTAGCTTTATCAATTGATAAAGGTAGAAAATCCATAGGAGTTAATGGATTGGACCTATACATATCCTTAAATGGATAATGGCAAGTTATAACATGTACACTTCAGCTGTAAGCAAATTCCATGTGTGAAAAACACTTCTCCCAATTCTTCAAGTTTCTTTGAAGTATGGCTCTCCAAAGTACGGAGAGGGTCCTATTTATCATTTTTATTTTTCCATCTGTTTGTGGATGACAAGTTGTTGAATACAACAGCCTTGTACCCAACTTGCTCCAAAGCGTTTTACAAAAGTGGCTCGTTATTGAGCAAGTTTTACATAATATAAAACTCTCAATATCCACAATTATACAAATTATGAACTTGTAGTAATTAAGGTATCAATCCCATGAGGAATTAGCTAAAATAAAATGAACCTAAGTTGGTTTAAGTTTTAAAATGTGATTTAAATGAAAGGAAATAATCAAAAATTGAAGAAAAAAAACCTGAGCACTTAACCACTTAACAAATTACTTGCCATAATAAAACAAGAATGATCAAATATGAAAGTCTAAGATATGTTCTTTCATTATTTTGTTCCTTTAATAACTTTGATTCAATTTATTGTCGATCCTAGATTTACAAAGGGCTGATTAATGTCTCCCAAGACGTAATCATTTAACCCCAATTAATAATCCTAAATTGATAACAAAATTCTAGATTTGAAGTCTCTCGATTAACAAAAATAGCCTAACATTTTCAACTAGTTCTTAAACAATCTATCAAATAATATAGTTTTCACACAAGATCTCTCTTTGTATGATTATCAATTAGATATTTGCGTGACTTATTAGGTCGTTAATACTCATTAAATAACCTAATCAGATTAATTTCGACTTACTCTCTCTATTTATTATCGTATAAGCAAACACAAATATCACAACACTTAAAATATTGTATTGAAATTAAAAGTGTTCAAGTAACAAAATAAGTCAAGAACAAATCCTAATTTGAAATTAAGACATCATCAACATGTATAACATCTTTCAATTTAGTTTACACATCAATTTTAATGAAAATAACAAAAGGAAAGAAGGCAAAACTTTGATTTGGAGCTGAATTTGCAAATCTGGAAAATGTTGGACAATTGATACTCCTTTTATTCTCCCTTAGATTAATATTAATTTGGTAAGATGGTGGCTACTTATTTTGTTCTGTTTTTTGTTCTTTTATATCTTAGTGTTAATTTTTGGGCTTATTGAGGTCATTTTGTTCCTAAAATAGCCCTAAAACATCAAAAGATATGAAAAAGGTCATGCTTGGAATGTGTCTGTCACTACTAGGATAGGGAGTATCAAGATCGTGACACTGCCAAATTTTCTTTTGTCACGATCATGACAATGGGAAGAAACTTCTATCATGATCGTGACATTCATGTCATATTCGTGATCCTACCTTTTAGCCCAAACAAGCTCCAACTTCCTTTAATCTTCATTTATTTGGTTTCATTCACTAAGAAACACATCAAAACACCTCAAGAACATAAGATTAATGTTCAACATCATGCCCTAAACCACATAACACTTAAAACATAAATAGACAATCACATTAACATAATTCTAAGCCTAAACATGCAATAATCATCTAATCAACACACTAAAACACCTACCAAAACATAATATAAACTACAATTATCATTCTTCACATCTCTATCACTCACAATTACCCATGGAATGCCATATGTGGCATCATTTGTTTTATGGAAAGGAATGAAATATGCAATCTTGCTACACTTATGTTCAACATCAAAAATAGAATCTCTTCCCCTTTTTTTCCTAGGTAAAACCAAGACAAAGTCCATAGATATATCTACTTAAGGTTCATTAGGAATAAGAAGAGAAGTATATATCCTAAAAAACATTACTCTTTATTTAGCTTATTTACATATAATGAATTTCTCACATATTCTCTCAACATCTCTTTTCATTTATGGCCAAAAGAAATGATCACTTAAAACAAGGATCATTACTGAATCCTGCAAAGTAGAATGACCCATGAACATTTTATTGCTCAAATAGAAAACGAGACCTTAAGGGAGATATTAACCTGAAGCCCACTACCCGTGCTGATAACGATGTTGTTCAACCAACCAACCATGATTTGGGGTGCACCATAGAACATGAGAACTAACAGGCCTATTCTTATTACCTTAGGAATGAGAGGCAGACGAGAGGCATTGCCTTACTTCATTATGAGTCAAAATGACTCTAAAAAATGGATATCTTGGCTATTGCGTAGATGAAGAACGGGTCTTTAAATGTAAGTTATGCCTAAAGCCTTTCAGCCAAGGGCACGTCTAGTTAGGTGTCACGCAATGTCACCCCCTCTCATCAGTTTGATCCTGGAAGATGGAGCATGGATCAAAACTTGGCCTCTAATGACACCCTTGCGATGATCACTATGATCAAAGGTAGTTAACTGAAAACCCTTAGGAGGAGTCATGCGGGCTCATCAAATGATGGTCAAATGAGAGTTCGCGCCCTGAATAAGAGTTAGATGGGACTACCTACTGAGTTTAAACATCCCAATAAGTACAGGAAAAGAAAATTACAAGGATTCCCTTGGTAACGACGAAGAACTAAGAAAATCCTAGCTTGAGAATTGGATGCCCTCAACATTCGAATTATAGTTTAAAGAAGTGTCCCTAGTGGTAGACCAGGTTTAAGTCCTCTGGAAGGGGGCATCGGAGAGGATGAGAGCCCTGTAATTCCTAGACCCTGTCATATTATGAGGCACTATTTGCTAGCTGGGTTGTTTGAGAATGTAGCTTAAATTAGGTAGTAAATTCCATATAAGGCTAAATACGACTAAGAGATCGATAGCGAGCAAGTACCACGAGGGAAAGAAGAAAAGGACTTTAAAAAGAGAGTTAAAGAGTGCTTGAAATTTTTAGTAGGGAAGCAGATGGGGGCCGACAATGCACCTTGATCTGATGCAAAATGGTGAGAGCCTGTCCTAAGCCTGGGCCTTTGATACTCCTATGGAAACTTCACCCCTATGATTATGGAACATAATGCTAACCTTTGGGCACTCACTTGATGCGCTCCTGGTGAAAACTTGCAGACTCTTATTTGACCCATCTTGAAACACGAACTAAGGAGTTCGACATGTGTGCGATTCAATGGGCAAGTAAACTCTTAAGGAACAAGGAAGTTGATTGGCATGATCCCTTTGTAGGTTGCACCGTTGACCAAACTTAATCTTATGAGAAAGGTTCAAGTGAGAGCATGCTTGAAAGAAACTGAAAGATGGTGAACCATACCTAAGTAGGGTATAGCCAAAGGAAATTTTAGTGGAGGCCCGTAGCAATACTACCGAACAATTCATTTGTTTGACTTAGTTATAAGGGCAAAAGACTAATCGAACATTCTATTAGATGGTTCCCTCTAAAGTTTCCCTTAGGATAGCAAGAGCTCCACATGATTTCTACCAGGTAAAGCCAATGACTAGAGGAATTAAGGTGTAACGCCGATGACCTATTCTAAAACTTTAAATAGTTAAGATAGTGCAGTTGCAATGTTGAACCGCACCATGGAATCGTGAGCTCTAAATGGGCCATTTTTGGTAAGTAAAGCTGACGATGCGAGATGAACCATAAACCATGTTATATTTCCAATTGTGCACTAACCTAGATCCCACAAAGGGTGTTGGTCAATTAAGATAGCATGACAATGGTCATAGAAGTTGAAATCTATTAAGGAGTATGTAACAACTCACCTATTGAATCAACTAGCCCCGAAAATGGATGGTGCTGAAGTGCGTGACTCATACCTAGCCATTGAGGCAAAGGCCAAAACCTAATTAGTATAAGGGCGCATGCCCAAGCGGAGCAGCCATCGGTGTAGATCTTGGTGGTAGTAGCAAATATTCAAATGAGAACTTTAAAGGCCGAAGAAGGAAATGGTTCCATGTGAACTGCAACTGCACTTACACATGGGTAAGTCATTCCAAAGAAAAAGTGGAAGCCCATGTAATAGTGTTTTCGTGCACGAGCATCAATAGGCAATTGAGTTAAAATTCCCAAACTGAGACCTGATGGTTGATGGAAAAGTTAGGAAGTCCAGAGACATCAGTAGGGGCCTTAGGAAGAGTTATCTTTTTCGTTTAACAGCTCACCCACCATGGAATGACTCAATTGGAGGTAGGGTCTGTGGTTAGAAGAGCATCGTATGTCGAGTAGTGTCTGGTGACCCCCAATAACCCATAAAAATTTAGAAGACTAAGTGCCTCCCACACCCAGTTGTACTGATAATTTCATTAGGTCTCCAAAATGAACAAGATCTGGTCAGTAGAACAATGTAGGCAAGGGAAGTTAACAAAATGGATTTGTAACCTTGAGAAAATGATTGGCTCTAAGGGCTAGGCTTGAGCATCCCAGCCTTGAATTTATCGACTGTCAATAGAATGTTCAAGTTGCTACCACAATGAGAGCTGGTTGCCACACTAGGAATTAGTGTATACAAAGGGAACCTAATTGTTTAATTAAAACAAAGGATTAGAATGGTCCCTATAGATGCTTATGTAATGTGATTTTTACCCAATGCTTTGAATGTCAAAGTGAAGAAATTCAACTAAGTGCTAGTAAATGGCAGGAGTGACTATAAATCTTTTAAGGTAGCCAAATGCCTCTTCATTTAATTAGTGGTGCGAAGTTATCATGCTCTTGATTATAACTAGATGCCTCTAAGTCAGAATCTGGGCTATAAGTGATGTGCGTGCTTGCCACTCAATTACTAGGGGCCTTTGAGCCTCTAAAGGCACATGCTATTGGTTAGGGTCCTTTTAGAAAGAGCAACTGGGCCAACCTTAAATTGAAATTCCCATTGAACAACTGGTAGAATCCTTTACAGATGACTTCAATTTGCGATGGGGTAAGTGACAGAAAGGCCTTAATGTCGCAATCCACTGGGATTCATCCCTCTGTCGCTCTAATTTGTTCCTCCCTCCCTTTCAATTGATAGTACCCAGTCCTAACCACTCTAACAAATACACATTTAAATAAAAAATAAACAATCTCACCATTACCCATGAGGCTATGCTCAAAGGGGTAGTGGGACCTATTAAATGTTTATGGTCTGAGATACCCAACAAACCATGTGTATCACCATTGTACTTATCATCATTCCAGTAAACTTAGTATCAAAAGCTAATTGGCACGATTGTATAGCACCATCGGTAGGAAACCAGCCTATTGTCAATGGTCGGTTGGCACCATTGGTGGGATAACCACCTATTGATATGGTTGCTAGGCAACTTCGGTAGGAAAAATAGCCCATTGGTACACAAACACTTATGGAAAATCTAATTGTATCACCATTGTACTTATCATCATTATAGTAAACTTAGTACTAAAAGCTAATTGGCATAGCTTTCAGGCACCATCGGTGGAAAAAATAGCACATTGGTATGGTTGCTAGGCACGATCGGTGGTGCAATAACCCATTGACATGATCGCTAGGCAACTTCGATGCAAAAAATAGCTCGTTGGAATACAAACATTTGTCGAAAATCTAAGTGTATCACCATTGCACTTCCATCATTCTAGTGAACTTAGTACTAAAAGCTAATTGGCACGATCATTGGGCACCATAGGTGAGAAAATAGACCATTGACGTAGTCGCTAAGCACCATCCACTACAAGAAAACTGTCATTTTATGGAAAAAAATACTAACAAAAAACACAAATATTCCATTGGTATCACATATTACCGATAGAATGTACTGACAGACAAAAATGTTGTAGAATCGACCTTAGCTAAATTTACCGATGGTATAAGAATTTACCATCAGTAAATTCGATAAATTTAGCGTTGAAAAATGATAAACCGTCGGTAAATATACCAACCGTAACAAGTGTTTCATCCGTAAATTTACTGACGGTTAAACATTTTCCAACACTAAATTTATCGATGGTAAGTTCTTTAACCGTAGGTAAATTTAGCTACGGAATGTTTACGACCATCGGTAAATGTACCGACGGTAATATATTTTCCATCCGTAAATATGCTGAACAATTACCGATGGAATGTAACATTTGTCGATATATTTTATGAATTACCGATGGAATATAGCCTTTACCGTTGGTAAGTTATTTAGAAAGTTACCGACGAACGTTTATTTCCATCGGTAAATTTATTGCTTAAATTTTTTTAACAAATATACTGTCATTATATTTAAAATATAGTTGATACATAATTTTAATAATTAAATATTTATAATATACATTTAATTTGGTTAAATAGAAATTTTAATTAATTATTACAAATTAAAATATCTTAATTGATAATAAAAATGTTCCATTGTAAATAATAAGTATCTGTAATACAAACTAAAAGACCAAAACTACACTACTGATTAGGAGATGGTGGATCGTCTGGTTGGTGCGGTGACATGCTGCCCTTATCCTTCAATTCATCTATCTCCTGACGAAATTGAGCGTACAGTAGCATTGATTATTGTTGCATATGCCATCGACTGTTGCAATTGATGCAACTATTCCAACGTCTGTTGCAACTGAGTCAACAATGTTTGCACTATGCTCTCAAACGCTTCCACTTTATTATTGTTGGACCGCCTAGCAGATGCTACTATTCTAAACATGGAGGATTGCAAATAACAAGTATTTGCAAATGATCCTAATTCGAATATCCTCCCACGACGATCCTTACCACCTACTGCTTTAAGGTAAGTGTCAGCCTCATTAACATTTTCTGATTGCTGAGACCACCGTTCAGTGGTTTGCTGTATTTGGTCCTATCAGAAAGCAATGTTTATATATTAATAAGTGATAATTATTAAGCATTATTAATATTAAATCATAAATTTCACATACATTAACTTCTCTACAACGATCGTTGATGAATGTCACCTGTCATGCTTCTTAGTGTGAGTGTGTAGAAATAGTTGACGGGGTGTAGGTGCCACATCCATAGACTTTTCCTACATAGGAATAAAATGTTAATTATAAGTAAATTAGATTTTATAAAAATTTTGGCAGAGTTTCCCCTATTTTTATGAAATCAACCCCCTGTTAAACAAAGAACAAAACTAAAACCACAACCATATATGGCACCAGTATAACATTATCATTGTCAACAAGAAACACATATATTGGTTCTAAAATTCACACATAAAATTCAATAGAAATACAAAGTGAATTAGAAGTTATAAAAATGTTGGAAGGGGATTCAATTAAAATACTGCAAAGCAGAGAGATGAGAATATAACTGTTAATTGTAGATACTTACAAGTTTCTGTGCATGCTTTTGGTGGGTAATAGATCATCCCGTATGTATAGGAAGACTCTCTCCCTCGTGTCCTCCATGTCTGTTGGTCAAATTATGCTGTGAAATTGACTTCTCCTTAAGTGATGTTCAATATTACAGCCAACGACTCCATATTTATTCAGAAATGTAAGGTGATCGTATAGCCACCCTGCGTATCTTACCAATAAAGTTGCGATAACGTGTACGACTGTACGTGTTAAGTCAAGAGGATTTTACAATAACTAATTTTGATGACAATCAAATAACAATAATGTTAGAAACAAAAGAATGTCTTTGATAAGTGCGTTAAGTGCGCAGACACAGAAGCAGACGCAGACACAGACGCAGACGTAAATACGAAGGCAAAATAGAAGCAAAGAAGACATAGACGATACCACGAAGATACACTAGCATGTCAGACAGTGATTTAGTCA
>JANQBM010182654.1:0-23543 GCA_025594535.1 Erythroxylum domingense | reverse complement strand
AATGCATGTACAGTCATTTACATGTGCAAAATTCACTATTCACAGGTATGTGTATGCATGAACAAGTCAAGACAATTTTAAGCAATTATAAACTATTCCAAATGACTAATTTTCCCTTCCCATTGGTGATTGGATGTTACATTTACCATACTTGAAATAAGTACACAAGTTCTAGAGTTCAAAAGAAGTGAATTTAAAGTAACCCTTGCATTGAAGTAAGACATAGACATTGCTTAAGTTGTTCTAATTATACAATCTTTTATTAGAAGTTGTAGGGCATGTACCAGCATACATCTAGATCTCCCAGTGAAGCTTCAACACCAAAGCTGACAGTCTTCACATCATTGGGGATTTCTCGTTCGAGGATACTGGTAAAGGGTAGAAGAAAGGGCTTGTGTGTTTCAGTTGTAGAAAGAAATAATCTTGGTGATGACAAGTTTGGAGATGCTGTTAATACAAATTCTGGTAATCAGCTTTTAACTAGGAATCCCACATCTATGGATCCTAATGTGGAAAGTAGTGGATCCTAGACTAATAATAACAGTGAGACAGGATCTCAATCCTTTGTAACATTAAATGGTTCTGCCATTTCTTCATAATTGAACTAAGAAAGAAAATATAACTTGCCGTCAACCCCAAAAAGGGCACTGATGATGACAAGAGAGAGATTACGGGCTGTTCAGGTTCGTAGTTGTTGTATAGAATCCAAGGCATCAAAACCAGAAGTGGGAAGCAAATTATTGGCTGCTTTGAAGGCAAGCGATAAGGGGAAGAAAAGATCTGGACTCCCTGAAGCCCCCATAAATTTGTTTGATGATAGCAAACGAGGATTGCCTAAGGAGGGTTGGACATTTCAATTCTCGGGGGATTCTACTATGTTTATTATTGCCTTCTCATTTGTCTTCATTAGCACAGTTATGTTTGCAACAACTTATATTGTCTGGAACTTTGGTGCAATCTATTTTAATGAGTAAAGGTGGAGTTTAACTAAATTCTTGATGAACCTGCTTGACTTTCTTATCTTTCACATGGTTAGTATTAAAGTGCAAGTAGGCCAAAGATGTAAACTAACGTGGAAGGAAATGTGTGATCATTAGTTATATGGTGAACAAAACAGCATCAATACACACAAAATCCATGGCATTCTATAGATCTGTCTAGTTCTTATATGTTGTTTTACTTGAATATCATGATCAATATAGTTCTTATACCTCCTTAATTTTTAATAAAGGAGAAGTATAATTTTTCCTCAATCACAAAATGAATATTTATTGCTACGGTTTCAAGTGCTTCCTTAAACAGATAGAACTCCATTTCAATATCTAATTTTGAAGTATTGAATTTGTTGATCTAAAATAATAAAATGGATTAATAAAATTAATAATAATAATAATCTTAATCTTAATAATAATAATAATAATAATAATAATAATAATAATAATAATAATAATAATAATAATGATGATGATGATGACGATGATGATGATAATAAGTAGAAAATTATTAATAATAATAAGAATAATAAAATTAACAATAATAGTAATAATAATAATAATAATAATAATAATAATAATAATAATAATAATAATAATAATAAGAAGAAGAAGAAGAAGAAGAAGAAGAAGAAGAAGAAGAAGAAGGAGAAGAATATTTTTGGTTTTTTGTTAGTTATTTCTTTGTCATTCCAAGTTTATTTTTTCATACCAAATATTGGTATAGAAATTCTTTAACAGTAAACCAAACAAAGTAAAATTCATTTTATTATATTCCTTATCTTTTCTATTCTTAAAAATAACTATTATATTTCTTATCTATTATATTCCTTAAACCAAACAAGATGGGGTAAGCAAATTCCTGTTAGCTCTATAAACATTAATCATGACCTGAGCACTAATCTACTTGCCATTAATATCACTGAAATAAAGGATGCAACTATTAAAGATTTTTTTTGGCTAAAACCACTAAAGGTTAAGTGGCTTGGGCTGAAGTTCATATATTAGCTGGTTCACTTAGTATTAATTTGCATTATGTTGGGCTCTATAAGATATTTTAGACTTCATCATTTAAATTAAATGAACTTTAGAATTTGTTAGTCAAGTTTGGCTTTTCATTTTCCTAGATTCCTTAACATTTTGTTAACCTTTATCTTTTCATCTTTGTACAGCATGTTCAACAATTAATAAAAAATACATTTCTGAATTTTCAAAATTGAGATGAGTTCTCTTAGATTCTTCATTTAACTTTGAATCAACCTTCTGGTGTTCTTAACATTTTGGGTGCTTGATTCTTTGTATTCAAGGGTTCAAGTGGATCAATATAATCTACTTTTTGCTTTCTTAGGGTGAGTTTATCTTCAAGGCTATAGGTTCATAAGACCTAATTCTTAAGGGTTTAGACTAAAATAGCAACTAATGCTTTCCTAGAAGTGGCTATAAGTTGATTCTTAATGAATATGGTTTTATTTACCTCAGTTCTTCGAATTTCAGTTTTAATAGTATGGGTTTTTAAATCTTAACTTTTCGGACTACATGAGGTTTAGGTTAGGGTTTTCAACTCTAACATGAACTTTTTATATTATTAGTTAAAATTAATTTGATTATAATATTAAGGTTTAGATTTAATCTGATTTTAAAATTTAGGGATTTGGCTTTCCGAAATCTGATCTTTTCATAGTTTTTTAATTTCAATTCTAAAATTTGTATCAATAACAATTAAATATAAAATTAGGTTATAAAAATTAAAGATGGTTTTGATACCATTATTGAAAAATCAATGCAGGATCCCAACACTTAAGGATGACGGCTCTATTATGAAAGACTAAATTCAGGACTAGGGTTATGAAGTTATGACAGGTTTGCAAAAGAATAAATCTCCTCCGTATGCTCATTATCAATTTTCATCACTGTACGTTGAAAAGAGAAGTATTTCAGGTTAGATGTTTCCATGTACAACGTCTAAACAAAAATGAAAAATTTTCACCTCCGCTTCTGGATTTGAGCAGGTTTAGGGGCGCCGGAATGCTTATAGCGAAGCGGACGGTTTCAGCGACACCAGTATCAGCAAGAGCGACCAGTAGAATTTTTCACCATTTCTATCCGTCCTAAGGGTTACTTTGTACTTTCCAATCTTGACTTATGAGCCCTCCAATGTAATTAAAAAAAATGAAAAATTTTAGATATATTTTTCAATCCATATTTTATCAACCAGTATCTCCATGGATGATTAATATATATATATATATATATATATAATGTGTAGGCCTGGCCCAAAATTTTTACCTATCCTTATTTTATTTCATTTTGTTCTTCACAAGGATCCAATTTTGACAATCATAAAAAATAAAAAGAGGTAAAATAAGATCCTCTTTTTTTACTTTACTCAAAGCCTATAAAAAGTCAACACCTGCTCTGATAATGTGAAAGAAACAATGTAATATTCTGAAGATTATGGTAGTGACGGCAAGTGGGCAACATTTTTGGAATGTTTAATTTGCTGGTAAGGTGTAAACGTGTGCCCTAAAATGTTGTGAAGAAGTTCATCCACTTCTGCATATCGGACAAACTAAAAGAAAACGTCAAACTTTGTCATGACAAAATAATTATACAAAATCCATTATTTGGTAGAATAACTGTGCCATTCTAATCGCATCCTGTGATAGAATTAAAATTTGCTTGCTTAAATTTGGCCGTATATGGGAAATTTCTAGTCATCCTCGCAAGTGTCAATGATTACGGGACCATTCAAGAAAAGATAGTGAACATGAAAATTGGAGGTATGTGCAAGTTGCAGAAGAGGTTCGAGCATGACCTTCATGTGTTTGAGCCAACGAAAAGAAAAGCATGTGTTTTTGGAAGCATTTACAGAATGGAAAACGTCTCTTTGAATGGCAAGGCTGCCAATATCCTTTCAACTTTTAGATACCTCAGGTTGCCAACTTTGAACAGTTTGACACCTCATGAATAAATCAAGTCTGTAACTTCAACGTCCTCAACTTAATTTTATCCCACAATTTTTATAACAATAAAAATGAATTGAATTGAATTCCGTAAAATCTAGTTATGTGTTGCTATATTAGTCGGTTTCAAACATAATTACAAAGTTAGGATACCTTTTTTCTTTATTTATTTCCGACAAATCGATTTTGTATTCCAAAAATTAAGATTAAATATATTTTAAGTGTAAAAATTTTTTTGAATTAAAAATTTTATTCAATAATATTATGGTAATTAAATTTAAAAAAATCAAAAGTCATAAATATCATCTTATTTCTCCTTTCAAAGGTTTATGAAATTAAGCTTTTGAATATCAAATTCTCAAAATTTTTAGTGGTACTTTTTACTCTTCTTTAATCATATAAATTCAATTATTGACTATCACAAGTGAAATATATCACCAAACTTATTTCTCGTACTAATATTAGAAACACTAACATAAATTGGGGAACACTAAAAATAAATAGCACTTTGGTACTTAGATTCAATGTATCTTTCTGCTACTGATGAGACCCTCTTTAATGATAATACACTTTATTGCTATGATAGTTTCTCTGTCTTCTATCATGATATTGCTCATTTTACTCGTATCATCAATCAACTAGGGTCTATTTATAGGAATGTTAATTAATGAAACGAAATGGAACAGAAAAAAATGGCTTATAATGAAATGAAATATAATATGGTATAAAGTTGTTTGGAAGGGATGGAAGGGTCCATAATGTAATGTAATGAAACATTATTTGAAAGATTGATGGAATGGAATGTAATGTATAATAAATGACTATTATACACATGATATTAAAATAGTTGTTGTAAGAGGTTTAACGCTATGATTTTAAAACAGAAATCATGTCCAATTAAAAAGTTATGCACAACCGCGATAAATAAATTTTTATATGTTTTTATTTTAAAATAATAAAAGTTTTGTTATTTTATTACTAATTATATATAATTTATTATTAATTATTTAATAAATTTTATTCTATTATATGTGATTTATATTTAAAAATTATGTAGTTATATTTTTATCTATATAGAAATATATACAAACAATTAAATAATATTTCTTATATATTTTCTATTTTCATTAATAAAAATTTTATTTTATTATTAATTATATACAATTTTTATTAATAATATAAAAAATTATTATTATGGTAAAGAGAAATAATATAGAAATATTATTAATTATATACAAGGGGATAGGATTAGAAGAAATAATTAGTATTAAGAAAAATTATAGAGGGTATATTAGGTAGTATATATTTATTAGTTTACGTTTCATCCTAAACTCTCTGAATCGAAAGTTTCTTATTTTCACTGTTTGTGATGGGATAGAATGTAACATGAAACCTTCCGCTTCCATCTCATTCCATTCCATTTCATTATAAAACCTTCAACCAAACGATAAAAGTGTATTACATTCCATTAATAACTCACTAACCAAGCAGACCCTTAAGGTCAATAACTTCAACTTTTATCACTAACTTTTTATTATTCTTCATATCCTTTAATATGTCAGAGGTGCTCCTTTCGATAGTTTTCACTTATGTCATTCATCTTTATTAGTGTTACGAGCGTACTTTGATGTTAAGTAGGCCTGGGATCTAACTAATCATCACTCCATTACTAGTTATTGTTTCTTCTTTGACGCATCTCTCACTTCATGGGCACAACAAAAATTAAACAGTTCTCTCACTTTAGCATGGAAGTAGAATACCGAGTTCATGCAAACACAACATCCGAACTCCTTTAACTACGTTGTATGCTTCAAGATATGAATATTTCATCTTTTTCTACAACTCTTCTCCTTTTCAATAATCATAGTGTCATATTGAGATTGATTGACACCTTGTGTGACATCATGTTTTTCAAGGCATTAACCAATTTATCCCTACTTCATCTTAGTTTCAAATAGAAAACATTCTCACCAAACTGTGTCATCCTAAACAATTTTATAACCTTGTTTTCAAACTAAAGATGTCATACTCCTTACCACCATGAGATAAAGAGGAATATTAATGTATTTAAAGTTTGTAACTAGTGTAACAATAACATATATCTTCTTACTATGTCCATAAGTGTAAGTGGTGTAATAGTAACATATGTTAGTAATTAGTATAACTGTAGCAAATGTTTAAGTATATATATAATCAAACTCATGTATAAACACCCATTTTCTATAATAGTTTAAACATATAAAACTACCAAGAATTCTTCTTTTTAGAATTCCTTCTCTTTGTACAAATCAATTACATGAATTTTTAATCTATTGTATATTCAAGTTAAGAAGGAGTCCTTTTAACTTCTATCGTTAAGTCCATCTATATCACTATATCAAAAAATATAAGTTATTTAATAATAATAATAATAATAATAATAATAATAATAATGTTCAACATAAAATTATGCGTTAGAATTTCTTTAAAATGCGGATTGTTGAAAAAATTGCTAAATGTCACATTAACGACATTTGTATTGATCCTACATATCCTATTGCTTTAATTTTATAATTTTATGATAGTTTCATCTAAAACAAGGTCAAGGAAAATTTGGATTTGAAGCTAACCAAAAACCTTTTCTCATTTGTCAATTTGGTTTCAGTTCCCAAATTCTCCCTGTAATAATTGTGAAATAACTAAGTATTAGGTTTTAAAAAATCCTTTTTTCTTATTTTTAACATTTGATCCACAAAATTGGTTGGGCATTACAATTTGGTTGGCCATAAGAGGGGACATCTGAACTAAAGTTAAATTAGTTTCTTCTTTCTTATTGACATTATCACTCACAAAATTAGGATACTCTAGAAAAATGAATGACTAGAAGAAGGATTAGAATAGAATAGAGACCATTTGTTTTATGTAGATTAATTATTTAAACGTTTTGAGATTTAAATTTAGTTTTTGGTTAAAAGACATAAATCTTCCCTATATTTGAAGAAACCTTCGAAAAAACTCTTAATCTTCAAATTTAAAAAAAAAGTCCTTCTCGTTTTCATTATTTAGAAAAAATTACCATACTTAGAATTTGATTAAAATATAAAATTAAACACATGTAGTATAAA
Source organism: Erythroxylum domingense (assembly GCA_025594535.1). Classification (NCBI taxonomy): domain Eukaryota; kingdom Viridiplantae; phylum Streptophyta; class Magnoliopsida; order Malpighiales; family Erythroxylaceae; genus Erythroxylum; species Erythroxylum domingense. Next base: position 16,484 of record JANQBM010182654.1, on the reverse strand, counting down.
AATTAAACATGGAATAATCAAATATCACTAATATAATAATCCAACTCATTTCCTAAACTTGTCATATACTAATTAATTAATATAAAATCAAAATTGTAATATAATTATTAAAAATTATTAGTTTATATTAGTGTTAATTAATTTAGTTCGAGTTATTTTAGTTTAAGTTTAAGAGTTGTATTGAATTGTCATGTAAACAACATTTGATTAGTACATGTGTTCATTTATCTCATTGTCATTTTTTAATCAAAGTCTAAGAGAAGGGATTTTTCTGAAAGACTATAAAATAGAAAGTGTTTTTTATATAATTTTAAAGATTAAGGATTTTTTCTATGATTTCTTACACTACAGTGGATGTCTTTGTCTTTTAACATTAGCTATTTGATGCATCAAAATAGCTACCGCCATCAAAAATAGAGCAACACTCTCGGCAATCAAGAACAGTCGTGGTGAGAGGAAAAAAGTATTAGCAATAGAAGAACTCAAATCCTCTATGTCACCAACCCTAGTCCAATCCTGTGCCACTCCATCTTAATCATACATTTATGTGGGACTCACATAAATGTATGGTATTGGACCAGGGTTGGTGGCACAGAGGATCTCATCTCGCAATAGAAAGCCAAAGAAATTATTACCTCTTTTGAGCATTACGAAGACAAAAAAAAAGTTGAGTTATTTTCTCATCGTTTAAAAAAATTAAATTATTTGTATGTTTGTCAATTTAAATGAACTTAATACCTAACTTAAGTCAACATTTCATTTTAGCAAATTAATTATTGAAAAAAATTTCAAAAAATTAATGCATTTAATCATGAAATTATATTTGTAACAAATTAAATCTTTGTGCATTTAATGAATTTTAAAATTTAATTAGTATTATAAATTGAGTAAAATTTTAAATATAAAATATAATGAATCTTAGGAATATAAAGATATATATTTAATTACAATTTCATAAATATAAGAAGGCTAAAGGCATTATCCTCCTTTTCTCAACATTTTACAAAAGGTCTAACTTAACTTTTTTCATAATTTATGATATCAAATTATACGTCAATGTTATTAAAATGGTATTAAAAGAAAGATTTTTTTCGCACTAATTTTACTCTAACTTTTTTTCCTCTAATACTCACCATTCTTGTATTTCACTAAACTGAATTTATTTCCCTCATTAGTAATTTTCTTATGTGGAATTAATATTTTCACTTGTCCCATCTAATTTCTTACTTCTCAATGTATGAATCTTCAAATTTTTCTAACACTCTCATCCTATCTTTCCACTTATGGAGGAAGCTTCTTGCCTACTTCAGCTCTAGCAATACTATTAACTCACTTGATCTAACACTAGCCCTCATTTTCTTCCATTCAATCCCACTTCTACCTATCCTCAAACCTCCATCTCCTTTTAGCAGTTTAGGTCTTGCGTCTTGCCCCTCTACCCTGACCCATTATGCAAATCTTATTAACACATATCCTTAAAATGGCATCATCTCTTAATGCTCTATGGCTAAACTCCTGAATACTTAGAATTACCACCTATACATAGAGAATTGTTATGACAATCTCTCATAATTCTAGACTAAATTAGTTCCAAATTCTAGGAAATTAAAAGCCTCTAGAAAAACCAAGATTCCTACATCCAAATTCATCTAAACGTAACACCTTAGCTACTCTACCACCTAAGATTCCTACATCCAAATTCATCTAAACGTAACACCTTAGCTACTCTACCACCTAAAGTCCTTATGATAAGTACCTCAAAATGGTCTACAAAACGTTAGATTCTTTGTGGATAAGCAACCAGCTCACCATATAATGAATATGCAGACAAATAATAATTGGAAGAAAGCAAGCTTAAGAATTTGCTCATTAATAAAGATGAACTATTTCTCTTCAAATTGATATATATGTCTAATATGCAAAGGATCCTTAAAGCTATCCTCTGGCATATTAATCCCTACAAGAAAAGCACGAATTAGAGATGGAAAATTATCAACAGAAACGAAACCGTTGCATATTATCGACAGAAACTAAACTTTTGTCGGTAAATTTGATGGGAAATTTTTCATTTAGCAGCGGTAGTAATATCCGTCAGTAAATATGGAAGAAAATCATCCTGAAAAAATTTACAATATAATTTAACGACAGAAATTCAATTACGTTAGTAACATTGACGGGAGAATTTTCATTTAGCGGCAATAGTAACATCCGTCAATAAATATAAAGGGAAATCATCTCGACAAAATTTGTAATGGGCTTTAGCAACAGTATAAAATTTCGGTCGATAAAAAAAGTGGGAATTTTTGAGTTTATTGATGGAAATGTTTCCGTCGGTAAATTTTAAAGGTAGACGTCGTCGTCCACTTCGGCTTCAATATTTTAATATAAATGAAAACGATAACAAACTACGTCATTTTCTTTTACGTTTTAAGTCACCTGAATTTCCCATACTTAAACACGTATAATGCTAGTTGGAAGAACCACTCGAAATTTTGTTAGTCAAATAATGCAAGAGGTTAATTCTGACCTTAAGGGTCACCTAGATTCCAACATGAAAAACCTAAGTCCACAGAATCTAAGTTAGAAAAAATCTTGGAAAAGCTTGTAAACATGGATCAAGCTCAAAAAAGGTTGGAAGGAAGCTGGTGAGCATAATGAGGAGTATTTCCTTCTAGCTAGCACCGACCTAGGGCATTCTAATATAGTAGCAGAGCAATGTGATTCTCCATCAAATGTAACCCATAGCACTGAAATCCCAGGAGACTTTATTGTATAGTCCAAGACTGCAAAAAGAAAACTTGCAAGGAAGAGGAAACAAAACCTGAAATACTAGGGAACTTCCCCCAATTATGCCAATCCTCGTGTGGAATGTTAGGAGGTTAAATGGCCCTTATAAAAAGGAAGCTGAAAAGGTTGGTAAGGGAGAAGAATCCATTCTTAGTAAGAATTCTAGAGACTAAAATAAAAGACCCCCTAACCCTTTCAGGCTCTAAATTTTTAGGTGCTAATTGGGAGATCATATCCATTCATTAACAACATTATAATGGCATAATTATCTATCTTTTTAATGAGAAGCTTAGAGTTTAGATGATGGCAAAGACTGAATAGTTTAGACATGTCCTCTATCAACTTCTTCATATGCCAACACTCTTTGAAGTATCTATAGTTTACACCTCAAATTTTGGCTTCCACTAGAATCAGCTCTGATTGGATTTGGAATACCTTCAAAGCAAAATTTCTTCTCCTTGGCTAATGGTGGGGGATTATAATTGTTCTCTCAAAGCAGAAGAAATAGATGGGGGAATGCAGTTCATCTTTGGCCTAACCAAATAACTCTCCAACTTTCTCAATAAAATGGACCTTGTGGATCTTAAAGTTACAGGTAGAAGACTTACTTGGACTAATAATCAACAGGGACACTTGCTCATAAGGAAGAAGTTGGACCAATCTTAAGTCAATTCACTATGGATGACTCAATTCTCAATCTCTTATGCTCACTTTGGAGAAAACCTCACATCTAACCATTCTTATATGTTGATCCTGTGGTTTAAGGAGTGCAATAAAAAAGCTGCCCCCTTTTGGTTTGACAATGGCCTAATTCAATTAGATGGTTTATATGATTTAGTAAGGCGTTGTTGGAATGTTGAGATTGATAGATTTAAATCTTATCAATTAATTCAAAAATCGAAGAGAGTCAAAGCGAAATTGAAATCTCTTATTACAAGCAGGCACTAGAACCTCTCTACACTTAAAGAGAAACTTGTACTAGTGTAGCAAGCATTTTATGATGCCCCTCATGATGCTATTTTACAATCTACTGGGCAAGCTTATCTCAGGGACTATATGAAAGATGCATAACTCCAAAACTCCATACTAAAGTAAAAATCTAGACTAAACTGGATGAAAGATGGGGACTCCAACACTAAGTTTTTCCACTCCTCTTTTCTTGCCAGAAGGAATACTAGCAGAATTTCTATGCTTCTAAACAGTAGGGACAAGAGTATACGAATCAGCAATAATTGTAGGAAGTTGCGAGGCACCACTTTTTAAAGCTGATGGGAGATCATTACTCGGTGGCTCCCTCCCCTAATGTGCTGAGGTTGTTTGAATGCTCAGTAGATCAATATATCAAGGAGCTTATAATGGCGCCAATTTCAGTGCAAGATAACAAAAGAGTCTTATTCAACATGCATCCTTCTAAATCACGTAATCCATATGGGTTCACTGTACTATTCTTTCAAAAGACTTAGGACATTACTGGTAAATTATTCTCAGAATTTGTGCTGGAATTTTTTACTTCCTCTAAGTTGCTCCAGGAGTTAAATCATACCTACATATGCTTAGTTCCAAAAGAAAGAACTCTACAAAGTATGAATGACTTTAGGTCAATCTCTTGCTACAATATAATTTACAAGGTCATTTATAAACTCCTAGCTGAGAGACTCAAGATAACCATTTATAGCATCATCAATCCTGCCTAAAAGGCCTTCATTTCATAACAAAATATCATCGATAAAATTCTTCTTTTGCAATAATTGATGAAGAATTACAATTTAGGAAAAAGACACAAAAATGTTTAATTAAAGTGGATTTTTTAAGGCTTTTGACACCGTAAGTTAGAAATTCATCCGTATTTGTCTTGAGGCTTTAAAGTTACCAACCCAGTTTATTGGTTGGATCTTGGAATGCATTCAATCTCCTTCTCTAAGTATACTTATGAATGTGGCTCTTACTAAACCTTTTAAAGTTGCTAGAGGCATTCGTCAAGGAGATCCATTGTCTCCTTACTTATTTACTCTTATGATGGAAGGATTTTCTAGATTGATAAGTAGGATGATGTATTGCAATAGGAGGTTTCAATTCCATTATAAATGTTCTTCTCTCAACCTTATTCACCTTATGTATGCCGATGATCTTCTGATTATTTGTGGTACTGATAAGTACTCTATTTCTATAGTGATGCATGCCTTAAGATTATTTGTTGATTGGGCAGGTTTAAAGCATAACCCTGAGAAAAGTTGTATATACTTTTATGCTTATGTGAGAAATAGTATGCAAATCCAAACTTTGGTTGGGATTTTTGTTCAGGCTGCTCCATTTTATTATTTGGGGGTCCCATTATCTTCTTCTAACCTAAGCTTTATGATTGTTTACCCCTCTTAGAAAGGATCAAGGTAAAAGAGAGTGCTTGGCAAAATAGGTTTCTCTATTATACTGCTAGGTTAACACTTATCATCTCAATATTAAGTAGCCTACATATTTACTAGTGTACTTACATAGCCTTTCCTAGAAAGGTGATTAAGGAGGTTGATAGAATATCGAAAGCTTTCCTATGGTCAGGTTGAATTGAGAATGTTAAGAATGCCAAGATAAAATGGAGTGAAGTGGCTATCCCGAAGAGTGATGAGGGATTGGGGATCTTTTATATTTTTGCTATGCAAAAAGTCTTAATGTGTAAAAGACTATGGAGGTTATACACTGACCACAATGCTCTCAAGTGGATTCATGAGTATCACCTTAAACATGTGAACTTTTGGCAAGCTTTTTATTCTCAAAAGTTCTCTTGAATCCTTATCCAAATGATGAAGCTTAGAGATTTGGTTTACCAACATATTAAACACAAGATTGACGATGGTGAAAAAACCTGGCTTTGGAATGATAACTAGACAGACACGAGCCTTCTTATCTGAAATACACATATACTTCTCTTGAAAAACTACATTCGGCTTCATCTTAAAGTATCCTTTTTGATTCGTAACGGGACTTAGAGAGGGGATTTTAGAGGATTTGATTCTTTGGCCCAATTCTTCCCCTAATTGGACATTGAGTTATAAATGGATTCAATCAACTAGACTCTTGATCCGAGCAACAAATTCTCAAACAAATCATGCCATCAATTGCTAACAAGGGGCTTGCAGGTGGTATCTTGGTCCTCTTTGTTATGGAAAAACACCTTTCAACCGAAAAAAACTTTTATTTCTTAGCTTAACAGGCTAAGGACTAAAAGCCAACGGTAAGGTTCTGAGGACCATACTTATACTCTTTATAAAATGGCCTTAGAAGATAGAAATCATCTCTTCTTTCTATGTAGTTTTTCGAGAGCAACCTGGAGCAGGATCTTACTTATGTTACTTGATACTGGATATCCCGTTACTTGGGAGCAAGATATCCCTATACTTAGGGAGTAATATCTTAATTGGGCCATAAATAATTCAAAGAAGGATAAGCCAACTGCTATTCTATATAAGGCATCATTCACTTCTACTATATACTTCCTTTGAAGAGAGCGGAACTATCAAATGTTTGTTAATTAAGAAGAGGGGAAATACCAACTAGCTGATAGGATCATAAATTGCATTTGATCTATCTTAATTGCCAAAAATCTTTGAAACACTCTCTCGTAAGATATGAAGAGTAGATGGCATCTCTAACGTGTTTTAAGATGAAACTCTATTTTTTTATTTCTATTGGTATTCTTATTAGTATATATTCAAGCTGAATCCTGTGTTTTGTAGACTTAACTTTTTCTAAAGTTAAACGATTATTTATTTGCTTCTTCACTGCATCTAAACAATCACGATGGGTAGAAGTATTAATAAATAATATAATCAATTTATATTTATATTCTATGTTCTAGAAATACTCAATAATTAACTTGCTTTTATTAATAAATAAAATTATAAGATTTATTATTATTTTCTTAATATATCGTATTTATATATAAATACTTATATTAGAAAGTATAAAAATTAATGTAATGTTAGTTCTATTTATTAGAAATTAATAATGCATTAATTTATTATCTAATAATTAAGCTGATTAATTTAATTTATAAAAATTAATTATGTGTTTTTAATTGTTAATCACATTTAAAGGAATTTCAAAAAATCTGTAATTCGATTTCTGGCCAAAATTTTATCCCGTGTCACTCAAACCTGCAAAGAGGAAAAGCTGTTGGAACTTGGAAGGTGTAAATGTACAAGCGTACCCCATTTCCGTGAACACGGAAAGTGCGATGTGTGACAGCTTAATCTTATCCATTAAAAAGACTTTTAAGTCCTTGATCCTTCAAATAGTCGACCAAGGGGCAGCAGTACTTTTTCAAGAACACACACTCTCTCTCTCTCTAAAACATTCAGAGAAATGGCCACCAATCTTCTCCCTGTGAGACCAGCCGTGATCCGACTCTGCGCCACCTCAGACGCCCATAGAGCCGACGCGAACCGCCGGAAAACTTCCTCTGTCTCATCCCCAAACTGGTGGTCCCCGCTCTTTGGTTGGTCCTCTGAGCCGGACTACATTGCCACAGACGCGAAACAGGAAGAGTTCCTGGATAAAAGACACAGCAGATCAAACTCGGACTCTGAGACAAAACTGGTTAGACCTCGATTCGCTCCGGGCGCTTTCACTGACGAAAAGGCCAGGCAGCTCCGAATGTTGACTACAGAGACGTCATCGTTCCACGATGCTATGTACCATTCGGCGATCGCAGCGCGCCTTGCCTCCGATTTCAAATCCCGCTCCGACCCCTAGTCCTCCGAGTTGTGGCGAGGCTCTTATCATGTAATATGATTTGATCTACCGTTTCCTTGTCCGAAACTAATTGTATAGTGATCAAATGTATTTTGGATTTTGTAAAATAGTTAGTTATTGGATTAAGCATTTATTAAATAAAAACACAATATGATCCAATTTCAATTGCGTAATGGAAACGATGCCGGCAGATGTTGCGTTATTTAGTATTGTTATTCAATAAATCAAGAGGGTATAATGAAATTTTGAAAATTGAAGGATTGGGCTTCGCTTTTCATATATTATTAGGATAAAACCAAAAGCAAAAATATGAATATATGAAAGAGTTTTAGTATAGAAATAGGAATAATGGGATCTGTAGCTGGATCCCGGAATTTCTCAAGCATCCAACCAGAATATGCCACTACCTGCCGACTGATTATTTGGTCTGCAGGACTGCAAAAAGTTGCAAAAGGCTTTTTGGCATTGTTTATTACTTCAAAAAGTCTCGCTTCCAAATTGTTATTATTGTAGGTTATTCATAAATTTGGTTCCTATTTACACGCTATTATTAACTGCAATAAGTGTATGTATGCTTTTACACTTCAAATTATAAACATAAAAGAAGTCTCCTCTACTGGTGCTTGTGACGGAGTAGATAAAATAAGAGCTTAAAATTTCTCTAAAAGGATTTTTGGACCTTTTATTTTAGATATATTAAAGTGACATCAGTTATGGTGCACATGAACATTGGTCCCCTTCTCGTAGTATAGAAAGACTCTTCTGATAGCCCATCAATAGTGGATACAAGAGTCATGTTCAGAACATTCCACAACATCTCATCTATATATTGATATCACATCCATTTCGTTTTCTTTATTTATCTCATTTTTATTATATAAACTTGCATACTTAGAGACTGAGGTCTGAACACTTGTAAGAGTAGTTTTGAATTTTTACCCTCTCTTGTAAATTTTTTTTAAAAATAATGAAGGTAAGAAAAGGGACCACCTTCGACATTGCTTTATAGGATCTTATCCATCAATTTTAATCTATGCAATTGGTACTTGATTAGGAGAGGAACACAGGTCACCACTCTATCAATTGGCTTCTTATGCAGAAGTTCGACCAATTAGTCAAAGTCAAAATAAGGATTCCAAAAATCCCACGATAGGAAAGTTCAAGAATTGAGTTTCCCAATTTAGAGAATAAGGAGATCCAAAGGGCCAATATGGTTATGTTCTTCAGTTTGTTCGAGACAAGAGGCAATAATAAGAAGCCCCTGGGTCGACAAATTAAAGGGACCAACGATATCGTCGACCTAGAAAATTTTTGACAACAAGGTGGCCAGGCTGCAAAGAAACTAGCAACATCATCAAGCCTTTAAAATCATATACGTGACATAAATTTCTCTATTACATCGATCCTCAAAAGAGGGATGCAGGGGCACCATCTTCTTTTCGGTACTACATAGGAGAGGACATGATAGGACTCAAACAAACCCTTCATTTACAAAATCCTAAGTGAGTCACGCCACCAAAGTTTTGCCTGCAAAACTTAGAAGCCCATAATAGCATAATAAATCACACATATATGTTGGTTTACGCTCTACAGTCAATCGCTTTGGTTGTAATTTACTGACAAATTATTTAACGACATTCTTTATCTTGTATATGTTTAGATGTATATGATAAAGTCCATAGAATAATTGTACATTGCAAATGAAATTATAATATATTATAATTATGAGATTCATATTGCATTTATGTATTATTCCTAAATGTTCCTAGTCATTGTTCTATTAAGATTGGACATTAATAGAACGTAAAAAGACTAGCACACGCTGTGTTTTTCCTTATGAAGGAAGTAGTCGATCTTGTAAGCTAAAGTATAGAGATACTTAAACAAACGTGTGAGTGCTTGTTAGAAAATAAGTTTACTAAACATACCCGATATGAGAAATCCATTAGAACATTACTTGTATGTCTATGAAATTTTCATTGTGATAATTGTATAAGTGATCATTTGACTTGAGGTCATCAAAGTTATTTTGTATGTGGATTGCTATGTTTTGATACTACTTATGATCTATTTAATCATGGGTTGTTTAATCGGTAGTCATTGGATGTAACATGAACTACGTGGAAGTAGTTGAGTGATCAAGATATGATTTATCACCCTAAAGTAATTATGGATAATGTTCCGTTGTTCTCGATTAATATTGATTCGGAAACTCCTTGGCCAAGGTGGAATGATTTTTTGTAAATAGTTTACAAATATCATTAATTGAATCAATAGTTAATGACAGAGAACTAATATGATTGGACTCAAAATAGAGTAGACATTAATTTCATGCTCTATATCTAATTGGAACATTGATTGATAAAAGGATTGAATTATACGGAAAAATCACGCACGGAAAGGTTAGTCAAAACTATTTGGACATTCCTAAATATTTGGGTGATCATGATGCGTTGCTAGACGCCAATCTTGATATATGATTATAAATTATTTAATTGGAGAATTAAAGATAAATTAAAAGAGTTTTTAATTTATCTAATTTTAATTATGAATTAGAATTAGAATTTATAATCATTGCTAACATATTTAGGAACCTAATAGGTCTCACAAATGGGTTGAAGAGAGTAAAGTTTATTTAATCAAGTTGGACTTGATTGTAAAGTTTGAGAAACTTTATAATTAAATTTGAGATATTTAATAAATAAGGATCAATATGAGATATTGAATCTAATATGAGCATAATTGGTATTTAATTAGAATTATTTGTAATTTTAATTAAAGTTTAATTAAAATTAGAATTTAATTTCAATTAAATTACTAAAACGTCCAAAAACTTATTATAAATAGGCTTAAGCTCTATGGAGCTAGCACTTCTTGCAGAACTCTTTCTGTAAGAGTTATAGAGTTCTCTAAACTCATTTTGTGGATACCGTTAGAGGCCGAACATTTGTACCACTACGGTGGTTGAAACAGATTAGTTTCGAGAACGATTCGAGAGATACGACAAGATAAAAATCAAGCTTCAGAATAAGGTACAAATTAAGTTTTCGCTTTATTATAATTTGTGTTAACCATTTTATAAAATTAAATAGATCTTAGTTTTTATGAAATCAAAAGTCACGAAAAAATTTTGTGATTATTCCGCCGCGATTGAGATCGGATCCCAACTCAGTTTCCCAACAATAGTATCAGAGCCAAAGTTTAATTCTATAATTTGGTTAAAAGTTTTTTTATTGTTGTCAATCATATAATTTTGGAATTGAATTAGAATATGAACAGTTCATATTCTGAACCCAGAATTGTTCTAATTGTTGACGTAAGTTTAAAAAAAATTAGAACCACATCTCATTTTTCTTGCTTCCAGAAATTGTTTTTTGGAAATTTTAATTGGGTGTCTCCTTTACTTGTTGTATGTTTCTAAACACTAGATAAGCATAACTCTGATTGTTTTGTTTCTGGAACAAGTGAGGCACGAAGATGCCCAACGATTGAGTTTGTGAATCTAGAATTCAAGTTTTGTTATGATAATATATGTTACACTAAAGAAAAACAAAACACACCTCTGTTATCATTTATTCTTGAAAACTCCCCTTTTTTGTTCAAGCTTCTAGAAACTCAACATCAACGTTGTGTTTTCTTTTGTTATTACGACTGTTGGGTGACAGAATAAGCAAGAGGTGTTTTTCTTTTGTGTTATTATGGGTCTTTTATGTTTCTGCCCTTGGTTGTGTTGAAGGGTTGAATCCAGTGGCAAACCGTCATTGGTGAGGCCCGATAAATGTCACAATGGAGGCTTGTGATGGTGCGAGCAAGGAGTCGGATTGGGAGTTGCTACCTCTGCATCGCCCCCTGGAGAAGCAGCCTATACTTGGAGATGACGTAGGCTGGCGGTGGCGAAACTACGAGAAAGCTTGACACACGACCCAGATTTGGAAAATAAATCCTCTAAGACAAAAACAGAATGCATGCCTTTTGTTGTGAAAATTGAATAAGAATATGGATTGGAATGTTTTTATCTTATGTGAGAATATGCCTATTGGGTTGCGTTTGTGTCTTGGAGAAGGCTTGATGATTCTGGAAGTTGGGCTTGAGAAACCCATCATAGTTCTGGTTGCGATTTTTTGTTGAGGCTTACGATTGCGTTTTCATTTTTCTGGTTGTGTATTTGTTGTAACTTGGCCATCAGAATTAGATCCATGAGATGGGTGTGGCCGTGCAAGGAGAAGCCTGGTTGGGCATTGTTTGTGTTTTGGTGGCTGGTGAGTTTTGGAAACTCAACAGCGACAGTCGCCCATCAGCGGCAGTCGTCACTGGTGAAGGCTTGGAACCAGTGCCATAACGCCACTGGTGAAGCATGGTTCTCCCACAACTGATGCAAATTGGGGGCAGTGGCACGGTAGCGTGGAGACTCGGTAGAGAAGAAGAAAACCAGACATTGATGACACGAGAAAAGTTCGAAAAATTGGTTCCTAGAAATATGGGAGATGGTAGTTTACAAAAACGTCTCCACGTTTCTGGAGAAGACGATGGGCACATGTAAGTCACGCGCCTACCGTCTTCTGGAAGCAAGTACAGACACTTCCCATTTTTTAATTATTTTTTTTAATTTTTGAAAAAAATTGTTTTCAAATGGTTAATTTTATTAAGAATGCTTTGAAATTTAATTTAATTTTTTCAAGGGTTGGGTTATTAAATTAAATTAAATTATCCATTCAATTCCAAACGTAAGATAATTATTTTTCTTAATATGATTAAGATTAATGATTATATTGATTCCTAATTATTTTTAGAAAAATTGATTCCAAAATTAGAATTAATTATTTTCAATTATATTGAAATTAATTGACTAGACTCTTTAAAATTGAGAAATTTTTTTTCTTAAGTAATTAAGAAATATGTTTTTTAATTAAATTTATTTATTTCAATTTGATTGAGATAAATTAAAGTTATGATTTTATTTGTTTAGAGAATTATTTTTTGATTTATTTAGAAATTGTTTCTTTATTTATGAATAATAAGTTTCTTGAATTAAAAAAAATCATTTTTCTTGATTAATTTTTGAAAATTGTTTTCATTTATTAATTAAGTAAATGTACTTTCTTTAATATTTTTGAAAATAGTTTTCTAATTTATTAAAGAAAGATTTTCTAATTAATTAAGAAATCAATCTCTAAATGAATAATATATCATGGCTTTCTTAATTAAATTTAAAAGTGTTTTATTTAATTTTTGAAAGTAATTTTCTTTTAATATTACAAAATAGTTTTCTAATTAAGGAAAAGTAATTTCTCATGAGATTAGAAATAGCAATTGTCAATTAGATTAGTAATAGTTTCTAACTGGATTAGAATGCGTTACTTATATAATTTTAAAAAGAAGTTTTTTTCTAAATTTTAATAAGTAATAAGAATAATTTATTGAAATTTTTTAAATTAAATTTGATTGACGGAGTCAACATAATTGGAAATAGTTTCCAATTAGATTTGAAAATTGTTTTCAAATCAAATCAAATTTCTATCTGGCATATGAATTTAATTTATTTAGGAATCAATGGTTTTAATCTATTTTAATTTTTCCAAGGAGTTCGAAATGTTATTTTAGATTATGAAGATTAATAACTAGAATCAAACGAAGCTTGATATTTTATGCATATAATTTGATTATGAGTACATAAGTTGCATACGTTATTTATATAGTTGATATATATATTGGATGCATAATAATTGTATGTTTTATATATGTGATATTTTACATGTAATTTGTATTTGATGAGACAAATGAAGTTAAATCTCTCGTTAAAATATTAAGTACATGTTAAGAACGTGATTGTTGCCTTCTATTATTATAAGAATAAACTAGAGTTCTATTTATTGTAGGCTTATTGAGCAAACTCAAGGCTGCTTTAACCCAAACATGTTTAGTCTTACGATATTGGGTTCTACTTAACTAAATTTATGTGATTTGGATGAGCAAACTCATGATCATATGAATTTAGAGGCAAGGTTATGAAAAATATATTACATATATTTTGACAAGAGTTGTCACCTAACGGATCTAGGAGTCACATAAGATGTGATTGATAAAGTTGTTATCTACCTAATTTAAGTCTAATTGGTTTGATGAGCAAACTCAAGATCAACTATACTTGAATGGGATCTTAGCTCACTAGAAAGATTAGAGTAATCTTTCCGAATAGTAGTAAGGGCTATTATTTCGAATAAAATAGTGGAAATAATCAAATGCATGATTAAAGTCCTAATCTTATTTGGTAGTCATGACATATAATTGATTACTTGCTTTCTTAAATTTATTTTGTTATGAGTGAAACTTACCTTATTTAGTATAGTTGATGCTAAATAAGTGAACCCAAGTTCTTGGACATAGGATATGTTTGAGAAGTGTTCTCAAAAGTTAGAAAAGAAAATTATATGTCCATTATGTTATTATGTTATAATCCCTGTAGAGGATTCGGTGACAGTTTTAGAGATATGTCAAAATCATATAGATGACAAGAAGTATTGACATTTTGAATTGAATAATGTCTCATAAACTTTGAATATAACATGTAAGATGTATGTCAACACCATGATAGCAAGATGCAAGAGGCTGCATTTAGTAGAGCTAAAAGGTATAATACCTTGATGAGATTGTTCCACTTAATTTAGCCTAATAAAAACATAATTATGGACTACAATTAAAGGCTTAGCAACAATATGATAATGGTTGTCATTATAAGAAAATTATTACATGACTTTTCTTGCCTATATATGATATGATAAAGATCATATGTATTTCTAGTTCATGCTTGTGAGTATTTGATACTGAATTTAGATTCATCATTATTGTGATGTACAATGCATGGTTAGAAATAGATTGTTAAGTAAAAGTAGTTGATCCAATTTTATAAAAAGAGTTTGTATGTGTTGGATCAAAGGAGACTTATGCTTAACATAAGTGGCAAGAATTAAAAGTTAGATAACCGAGATTATCCTTTTTTGCCATATTGGTTAAATCAACATAATGAGAATCATAAAGTTACATACTACAATATATGTATCCTTTTGATTATGAATTGTAGGGAACTTGTGAAACTTGTAAAGTTGAAGAATAACTAAATCAACCTTTGGTGAAAAGATGATGATGGTATTAAATTGTTAAATCTTATACATGTGATGTATTGGATGAAATAACGATTCATAAAAGGATAATATTATATTTTATTATATTACTAATGACTATATATGATATAGTCATATGTATTAAATGAAATGATGATTTAAAATTTTGAAAAGTTTAAACTGTTTAAATCTAAGTAGAAATTAAGCATTGAGAATGCTGAAGCACATCGATGAGATCCTTGTGGCAAGTTTTATATTTTTGGTTATCTATAGGGAATGAGATTCTCTAGTAAATACCTTTATAATAAAAATTCCATAAGGGTATGATTTTATGAAAGGAGTGACATACAATACAAGATATTGTAGGATGCAATATTATTTCTTCTATAGTGATGCCTAGTACAATAACTTACCTTCAATAGTTCCAATTGAATCAATTAGCAAGATTTCATATTAGATATGAAATGCTAGGTCTTTGAAAGAGTCAAAGTTAATGATTCAAGAATGTGATGCTTGGTTGAAGTATACATTATCCATTAAGTTTAGAACTAAATTGGATAATAAAAGGTTATGAGATATCGAAAAGATCGGCTATAATCTTACAGATTCATTGAAAAAATTGTTTGATTCAATGTATACTTATAGGAGAATGGTTTTTAAGATAAATAGTGGGAGTAAGAAGGAATTTGAAAGGTTCAGATCTCATAAAATTACATCTAATTATAACTGATACCTTTAATGATACATTTGATGTATAGTTGAAAGGCTATGAGACATTGAAAGATTCAATTTCATGATGAATTCAAAAAGTTTGTTTTTAAAGATGATTGTGAATTTATGTCTATAAGAAGGTTAGTGGGAGTATAGTTGTCCTCTTCAGTATGAGTATGTAGAGACATATTGCTCACAGAGAACAACAATTCTAATTTTCAATTGTTGAACACACGATTGTACAAGAACAACTCTTATTGGATATGAAAAAGGTAACAACTTAATTCTAGGAATTAGATCTATAGCGATAGATTGGACGTTGTTAACTTACTCTAAGTCTTTAGTACATAGATAATGTACAAAAGATATTTAGTATTTGAGATATCAGATACTTATAAAGTATTAAAGATATCAGTTATTCTATATGTGAGTTGATATTTGAGTTCAAGAAGATAAGGATATACTTTAGAAGTAAATCCTAATTAAGATTTATTTACTTAGAACAATATCGTTTAGGATTTAAAAGGTTCCAATGTAGCAATTGGTTGTTAATTAAGCCATAATACATTTTGCGTTTAGTAGAAATGATTAATTGGATCAACAAGTTCTTTAGTGAACTTGATATAGTTTCTTTGCATTGTTTAAGACAATAATGTACTATATAACATTACAGTCATTAGGCATGCATAATGAGCTAATGTCTCATCATAGATCTAAGAATGTGTTTAGGCAAATTTTCTTAATTATGATGATAATTAAAAAGAGAGTTTTAAGTTTTAAGCAATTGCTCACTATTGAGAATCTTATAAAATTTTCTCATTAAGCCACTATCCAAGTAGTAGAATAATCGTCATATGGTGATATGGTATGAGATACTTAAACGATTGGCTTAGTGCAAGTGAGAGATTGTTAGTTTATGCCCTACAGCCAATTGTGTTGGTTGTAGTTTAAGGACAAATTATTTAAAGACATTCTTTATCTTATACATGTATAGATGTATATGATAAATTCCATGAAATAATTGTACATTACAAATGAAATTATGATGAGATTATAATTATGAGATTTATATTGCATTTATGTATTATTCCTAAATGTTCCTAGTCATTGTTCTATTAAGAT
>JANQBM010182250.1:0-23554 GCA_025594535.1 Erythroxylum domingense | reverse complement strand
AGCATGTAACCATTTAGCATTCATTAGATTAAAGAAGAAAGAGGTGCATTTGATGGACCCTCTTCCTTCTTTCATCATAAAATTGAAGATGAGATGTATCATTTTAGGTTATTGATCTTTTCATATAGCCATCTTAAAAAAAATGAGAAGAGTCTAATTTATTAGCTTCTTTATGATTGATCAAGGAAGTATGTGATGCGTTGGAGGCAATTCACTTCTTTCTTTGAGGCTTAACCGAAATTGAGAGAGAGAATACAAGGGGTTGTTGAATTTTTATGTCTCTTTCTCTCTCTTATCTTGCGTGAGAAAGCTGAAATTTGCATGAGAGGTGTCTCATCTTTGGCTTCTTTTTCTAAGGCAAAATCTCTTCAAGTTTTCTTCTCCTTTCCCACCAAAGGATCTTGTTAACCAAGTTATCCAAGGAGAATAAGTGGTATATCAGATTGGTCGAGGATATAATAACGAGAAGAGGATACATCACCTAGGAAAGGATACATTGTCGAGGATAGGATCGCACAGCGAGGAGTTAAAGTTGTAGCAAAGGAGTCAATATAATTCTACTATTTTGTTCTTATGTTAAATATTTTCCTTATACCATATCATGTATGGCTTGGCATGTTGATTTGATTATATTGCTTTTTTTGAAATTTGATTTCTAAAAAAAGTTTTGAAATCTACCATTTTAGCCAAATCTTGCATGCTTAAATTTTCGATCCAACGGTTAACTTGTGCACTTGATATATCATTGAGTGTTACTTTTACTTCACTAACTTGATGATTTTTATGCTATATTACCCAAAATACATTTCACCTTACCCTTACCCACATTACAACCCTAGAAAAGTCCTTTGATTCATGATTATACATGTGACTTTTAGTGGTTAAGAAATGAAATGATATGTAAAGTTGTGGGTTGTTATGATCATAAATGATGTTTGAGTGTACCTATGGAAATATCTTATTTAAACACTTTTTGTCCAAGTCTACCTCCATATTATTTGCTTTCTAAGGGTGATGAATGTTAATTGATCATGAGTAGAAGCCTTGAATGTTGAGTTATTGCTATAGGTTTTAAAATTCATTCATCTTTACTTATGATTATTTATTTTTAGGAAATATGAAAAATGACTAATAGTTTTGTTTTGTAATTTTGGTTTTGAACATTTGCCTGAATACGGTCAAAAGATAAGTGCGGGGGAACTTGACACATGCTTAAATGTTGATTCATTTGATCAACTACACTTAGTGATTAATGCCTTAGAAATGTTTAGGATACTCACTTTAGCACATATTTGATTTTAGGTACATTTTATAAGTGAAGGAGCTAAAGTGACCTAGAAGAATATTAATTGAAGCCATCTTCTCGATATGCATACTCTATTGATTCATGGAGAAAGAAGAAGATGAGAATTAAAAGAAGAAGAGACAAGATAGAATGTGAAGTGAAGAACAAAGCAAAAAGCACCTCACGGTCACACGTTAGTATACATGGACATGAGACCTTCTCTCATACCCATGCTATGCTTCTCATGGCCATGAGAAGCTTCTGACGGTGGTGTGACAAAGCATGTCACACCTGTGAGTCCCTTCTTACATCTGTGAGAAGTCACTCATAGGCGTGAGAAGGGATAACTGTCCAATTTAACCCTAGTTTTTAACTATAAAGGGTAATGTTTTGAAGCAGAAATAACTCGCTCGGGATAGAAGCGAAAAACCTCTTTTTTTGTCATTTTCTCTCGACTTTCAACACCAATAAAGGCTATGATGGCTCATGCTTAGAGCTTAAAGGAGAAGATGGAAGGCTAACATCTCAGCATTAGTTCGGAGGTGCAATTGACACTGAGGAGCACATTAATCATAGTATTATTGTGTATCGTTTTCTTTCCCTCTTTTCAGATTGTTGACATTATCTTCAGATTAATTAGTGATTATTATGTAAGAATGCTTTTGATGCTCAATTTAATCATTTTTCATGAAAACTCATTGCTATAACTTGAATGTGAAACATAATAATGGTGTTAAAGGTCGTATGTGGCAACTAACGATGTTGATTCATTAGAGATAACATAACATAAGTTAAATAATCTGAGCTTGTGTGATTATTGCTGATATTGGTCTGTTTTTCTCAATTGTAATACGACTGTCCAGATAAACTTAGAGAGCTTGTTATAGTTTTTCTGATAGTTAGGGTTAATTAAAGAGCTTGTTTTAATTAACTATGACCTAAGGAAAAATCGAGATTAACATAGCTTATTATTAATTCATGACCAGAAGTTTGGAAAGAGGTGTGAGGATGATAATGCAATGATATATGTTAAAACGTGTCTATCTAAAATTAAACCAAAGAACTAGGTTTTACAGATAGTTATCACTCATCGTTTTTGACTATTTTTGATAAATTGCTTGCGTTAGTTTAACTTTATTTTGTTATCTCAATTGAATCTACCAAAAACCCCCCTGATTTATTTCTTTTACATCAATTATTTTCATTGCGGAAATTAGCCAAGCATTCCTTGTGGATACGATCTCGACTCACCACAACTACAAATTTTAGTATGCAGAGTTAGGTAAATTTTGTAATGCAATTGACACGCACTGTCAACATACATTCATGCAACATGCAGTAATTATACATGGCATTTAACTTGACAAAACCAATTTAACCTTAAACAACAATCTTTCAAGTTATTCCAACATATTAACCCATGCAAATTATGGTTAAGCACTTTGGATTGAATATACATACTGATCAAGACTTTAACATCATATTCATTCACCTAAAACACTTATATATACATTGATAATTAATAATCAACCAAAATTGAAACTATTACTAAGTATCCCTTCATGAAAATTTTTTATATTTTCAAAGATTAGTAGAATTTATTTATCAAAAAATCATTTTTTATTTTTTATACTTTTTTTATCTTCTATCACGTTAACCTAGTATTTTGACGTGAAGGCAAACACCTTGTCATGAATGTCCACCTGTTACTTAACTAGGTCACATTTTATTAATTAGCTATGTTGAAATGTCATTCTATCCTTTTGATATGAAGAAAAACATTTTATTGTAAATGTCCCCTATTACTCAGCTATATCATATTCTTAACTGGCTATTAGCTCTATTTATAACCCAATATTTATTTTAAAAGGGCCAGCAAAATAGTTATTCATTTAATATACATACACAATTTTTTTCATTTCACATAGCCTACCTCATTTCTTTTAGTCAATCATCCTTGTAAAAGACTATTAATGATATTAACATATTGAATTGACTTATAATTATAAATGTATGTAACAAATTTCCTAAGTTGAACAAACTGACGTCATATCCTAATTAACTTACATATTTAACCAAAGATATTTAAAACATAAAATGTATAAGTTAATATGCCTTTACAAATTTAATTATTATATTCAAAGCTAAACTACTTCCATCAAGTTATTGCCTTTGACACATTCACACAATTCAAACATATGCAACATATGTTCACACCATGTCAACCTAATCAGAAACTAACAATATGGTATGCAAAATTCATACTCTTGACATGCCAATGCAAAATCTTCCCCATACTTAAACAACACATTGTCCTCAATGTAAACAAAAGGAAAGGATAACAGCATAAAACTAGGATATTGAGGT
Source organism: Erythroxylum domingense (assembly GCA_025594535.1). Taxonomy (NCBI): domain Eukaryota; kingdom Viridiplantae; phylum Streptophyta; class Magnoliopsida; order Malpighiales; family Erythroxylaceae; genus Erythroxylum; species Erythroxylum domingense. The sequence goes on along the minus strand of JANQBM010182250.1, from coordinate 19,902 downwards.
GGTGATTGGTGACAAAATATGGAGATACTTTTGGCCATAAAATTCCATCAATTATTTGCATACCAAAAAAAAATAAAAATAAAAAATACCAATAAAATAAAACAAAACAAATAAAACTAATCCTAATTCTTGGGTTGCCTCCTAAGTAACGCTTAGTTAATGTCGTTAGTTTGATGCGCTCTTCCTTCTACACTTAAAATGAGTCAATTATGAATGGCTTGCTTCCACCAATGTCGCTTAGTTTCAGTTTAGTTGCCTGTAAATAAGCTACATATAGCATGATAATCAAGAAGGAAAAATTAATCAAATCAAGAAAACTAAGTAAATTCAATAATACCCTTTTAAGTAACAAACTGTCAGTAAAATAGGAAATAATAAAACTCCCTGAATCGTCTATCAAATTCAATAGTTTGACTTTTAAGAAGGTGAACTGTTCTTAATCACCTTCATCTTCTGTTCTTCTTCCACTTGATGATCAGAGCTGTTTGTTTCTTCTTCAACCTTTATCTTCATTGTCATCTGTTCGTCATTCTCTTCTTGAATAGAGACTTCCTTATATTCTTCAAACCTAATCTTCGTTGTCTTCTGTTTTTCTTCCTCTCGATCCTTTGAAGATTCAACTTCATTAATTCTCATCAAGGAGCTTATTGAGAAAGTTTTAATCTTATAAAACCCTCAGTATTCTGTAAGAGCACGAGTCGTAGTATAGTAAATGAGATGCCGATCCCACAAGGAATTACTGAACTAATCGAATCCTAGTTTGTCTAAGGCCTAAAAGTGTAATTAAAATGAAAATAAAAACTAAACAAAAAATAAACAATTAAATATGGAATGATTGAAATGAGAATTCTATATTAATGCAATAAATCAAATTTTAGCTCCACTAATTTATAATTGAAATTCAAATAAGTAAGATTAACAATTATGAGAAAGGGGATTTATTCTATCATCAATTCTAACTTAGTCACTTTTGTGTTAATGCGGTGTCGATTTTAGACTTTCGAAGGGTGGATTAGTCTCTCTCGAGTTGTAATCACTAAGACCTAAATCATAAACCTTAATTAAGTTGAATTACTAAAAATGTAATCTCTCGATTAACAAAACAATCCATAACCTAGTTAGTTCTTAAGCATTCCAATAAACAACTGGGTCCCCACGTGAGATCACTCTCCGTATAATTATTGATTTGATTATTTACGTGGTTTATTAGATTGTTTAACTCTCATTAACCAAGCTAATCATTTTGCATTCAATTCACTCTCTCGATTTATTACTGGAGCATGTAATTACAACAAATAATCACAACATTCAGCATCATTAACATCAAAAGCAACTAGATTAACATTAAGTCAAGTATAAATCCCTAAAAGAAGTTAGAACATCCTTATACCAAAATTCATCATCTTCAATTCCATCTCATACGTAAATTAAATGAAATAAAAGATGAAAAGAAGGAAAGATAACTTGGAGGATTTGAGGTTGAAGCAGCAGCTAAAGCTTCGCCTTCTCTCTCTTCATTCTTCCTCTTCCTTAGCTTTTTAACAAAATGGCAAAAGGAGAATCTCCTTTCTAGGTCATTTCTCTTATCTTATGTTATAGAACCCCACTCCTATCAGACATTTGTGCCCGTACGTCTATTAGACATTCGAGAACATGACCGATAGAAGCAGCGCACTAATTATATCATTTTCACTTAACTCATTGCATCATAAATTAAAAATATAATTATCACAGCCCAAAATTTCCTCATTTCATTTCATCAAAAAACATGATATACAATGTAGCATTAAAACATCTATGTATATACAATATCAACGACCTATCAAATTCGACAACTCTATCTACAAAATATGCTACATACATTAGGAGTTTTACAAAAACTTTATCTAAATCCTTCAGTCCTAGCTGACCGACCTTTGAGCTATGTCTTCTATCCAAAAGCAGTACTGGATCTCTTCTAAGATGTCTTAGAAGCTAAGTCATCTCACTTGAGCCTGAAAAGTCAACATTGCAATTTTGGTGAGTTTTGCGAACTTAGTGAGTTAACCATCCTTGATGGTTCACCCGTATCACATAACACATCAATTTATATTATCAAATAATTCACATCATTTCATTTATCAATATCTAGCATCACAAGACATTTTGTACATAAGTTTTCACATTTTTCATACAACTCAATTCAACAATATATTGTAATCATTCAAATCATACATCTCATATGTATACGCAATGTTCATGGGACTCACATTCGTTTATTACGTTGTTATGACCAAGTTCTGCTTTCATTGTCTCATATTCGTTGTGGATACTGGGCTAATTAATATTTTTCATTATCTATTAGGGATACATGGCTCATTTTACATAGCAAGCCAGAGGCTCTTACCACATTCTGAGCTTTGCTTTTTTTCACTAATGACTCTAGTCATAACTGTCTTTATCTTTCATGCATTCATGTAATGAAATGCACCACATGTACTGAATCATTGTATTTAATCAATCACATTCACATTCTCTTTCTCATTCACATCTTTCTTCGAACCTAAGTTTGACATTCAACATTTAAATGTTAAGAACATTTATTCCATCAAATTCACATACAATGAGCACTTCTAATAGTTTTCATGCATCAAACACCTCGAACATTCAACGTCTGAAATCAGTATATACACAACATATAATAATTTAATACATAGTTTAACAAACAATTAATCAAAGTGAGACCATTTTAGGCTACACACAGTTTGCTCCAAATAGCTTATTGCCTCGAAGTCCGGGCAATGTCTATATTTAGTCACTCTAATTGCTCCTCTATATCATGCAAATAAATGCATTTACCATTACTACTTTGCACATTCACATAAATACTCAATCGTATGAACATATATATACATGTATAATGCATGTTTAATGACAATCCTGGGTATATTTTCTTAATACACATCTCATAATCAATTATCAACACATTTCAATCATTCTTTAATATCTAATACACTTTACTTACTTTAATCACCTCATTCATCATCAACTAGGTTTGTTCAAGATCTCATTCAAGCCTAATTACCTCATATGGAAGCACCCTAACATTGATTGGTTCATACTTCACTCAAAAGACAATTCTTTTTCTCCATAGATTTGGACATGATCGTGTCATGAACTTTTAGAGCTGGCCACAGTTATGGCGGAAAATTATTTTTGTCAGGCCACGATGGTGGGGTGAAGCTACGATCGTGCCCTGCACTTTCTTTCTCCTTTCACACAAATTCAACATATATTCTAACATCAATTTCGCACCAATTTACCAAAAATTCACCTTCTAAATGTAATATCATTTCGTACTAATTCAACTACCAAATTTGATGGCATTAAACTCTCAAACCTCTACTCATTTGATTCATAATTTTCAATTAAATCTTATCATTCATGAAATCCTATCCTTTTTCCATAATATATCTCATTTATAAGTATCAAACAATTCATTTTCTAAATTCACCATTTCAAATTGATGAACTCTTTATTTATACCTCAATTTCAGTTCAATTTCATCCATACATAAAAATCAAAATCCATGCTTGATCATGAACACCAAAAACAGAACATATTCATATACACATTCATCTCCAATTTTTTTCACATGTTCAATTCCAATTTTCATCTTCATTTCGTTTTTAACTATCACCTTAATTCATCTCATTTCAAGATACCATAGTACTCCTTTTTATTAGGTATAAACTTATAAATTATCACTCATTTTAACACGAGGTAAGATATAATTCTATTTACCTCTTTATCCACATATAATCATATTTCAAACTTCCTTTTTCATAATCATTGATATGTTAAATTATCATCATAATTGCTTTTTACCAAACAATTCATGAAGAACATCAACTCACTAAAATTTAAAACATAATCTCTTTATTATTACACTCACATTACCACATATAAAATTTCATAATAAAATCATCAATCTCCAATCATTCATCATATTAGTTTTATTTATGAATACCCATGAAGATCAAAGTATAACTTACTTGATAAAAACTTCAAACTCTTCAAGATCTTAGTTAACCCTAGCTTTCTTCTCTCATATGAGCATCATCATTCATAGGTGGTAGGGTTAGGTCTTTAGTGAGAAATGAAGGAGAGAGTAAAAATGGAAGCAATAATTGATAGATGAAAGTAAGGTGTAACACTGATAAAGGCTTGGTAAATCAAAAATCGTGAAGAAGATACTAAGTGAAAGAGAACAAAATACTTGTCTTTCATTAGTAAACATCATATAGAATTGTGGGGAGTGGTAGTAACACTTGTCACTGCCACTTGTCACTTTATTATGGTCCCATTTGGACCCCCTTGTTAATAACTAGTCTATTTATCTCCAATTTCTAATCCAATTGTTTCCCAAAATTTAATGACACTTGTTAACGAATCCTAAAGTCATTAATCTAAATTTCCATTATCATGCAATACTTATTTCTACTACTATTTATCAATTGTCTTGTTACTTGGCATTTTTTCTAGTCTAAAATTACTTAAAATTTTAGAAATTCTCTAAATTTCATCAAAAATTCTAAATCAGTACTTATACACACCAATTCAATATATATATAAATGATAATTATGTCAAAGATCATATTTCAGTTATACCTGAAAAATGTCAATGAATGCATGATCAATTATTTTAATGTGTGCAAACATTAATATTCACATCTGTGTATGTATACTATATTATGCATGAGCATGAAATGCATTTTCTAACTTCTCAATAATCTCTCATATACAATATTCTAGAGTTATAACCCTTAACATGGGATAACGAGATGTTACAATTCTCCCCTCCTTAAGAAATTTCGTCCTTGAAATTCTTACCTGATTGTTTGAACAATTCCAAAGGATTTTCACCAATGGAACTCTTCTTATTTGGTCCTGCAACATCGACCTCAGTATTAGTGTGGCTATCAATGCCTCACTCTGCTCTAGATTCAATTCCATATTTAAAAATCTCAATCCAAATAAGTTTGGTAACCTTGATAACTGAATTTAAGCTACACTACTATTCAAATTTCTACTCAATACATCTGCCACCACATTAGCTTTTCTCGAATGATACTCAATTATACAGTCATAATCTTTTAGCAGCTCTATCCATATCCTCTGTCTCATATTTAACTCCTTTTGACTCAACAGATACCTCAAGCTCTTATAATCAGTATAAATCTAGAATGTCTCCCCATATAAGTAGTTTCTTCACATCTTTAGAGCAAAAACAACTGCAACAAGCTCTAAATCATATAGTAGATAATTAATTTTGTGATACCTTAATTATCTCGTTGCATAGGCTATCACCTTGTCATACTGCATCAACACACATCCCAATCTTTGATGCGAAGCATCACTGTATACTACATATCCTCTAGGTCTCGATGGAATAGTTAACACCTATGCTATAGTCAATCGATGTTTCAGTTCCTCAAAGCTTCTTTGACATTGATCGTTCCACATGAAAATCACATTCTTCCTCAGAATTTTAGTTAGAGGGGCTGAGATCAATGAGAACCCACTACGACAAGCCTCCGGTAATATCCAGCTATTCCTAGGAAACTCCAAATTTCAAACACATTCTTCGAAGCCTCTAACTTCATTACTATCTCTATATTCTTTGAATCCACTTGTATAACTTGTCCAGTTACTATGTGACCCAGAAACACCACTTGATCTAACCAAAACTCACATTTACTAAACTTGGCATATAGCTGTTTCTCCCTCATAATCTGTAGGATTACTCTCAAGTGCTCAACATGCTCTTCTCTACTCTTTGAGTACATTAAGATGTCATCAATAAAAATAATTACGAAATGATCTATGTAGGGCTGAAGCACCTTATTCATCAATGCCATAAATGCAGGTGGGGAATTAGTTAACCCAAACAACATTACTAAGAACTCAAAGTGCCCATATATGCTTCTGAGCACACTTTTTAGTAAATCAGCCTTTACCATCTTCCACTGTAGTACCCTAATTTGAAATCCAACTTAGTGAACACTTAAGCTCCCTAAAATTGATCAACCAAATCATCGATTATAGGCAATTGGTACTTGTTCTTCACTGTTACCTGATTCAGTTGCCTATAATTAATGCACTGTCTCAAAGTTCCATCTTTCTTTTTCACAAATAATATTGGAGCTCCCTATGTTGATATAATGGTTCTAATAAAACCCTTTTCCAGTAACTCCTACAATTGAGCCTTCAATTCCTTTAGTTCCACAGGTTCCATACTATATGGAGGAATAGATATAGGTACTGCACCTAGAACTAAGTCGATTATAAACTTTGTTTCCCTTTTTGGAGGTAAACCAGACAGTTCTACAGGAAACACATCCAGGAATTCCCTAACCACAAGAATATCTCGCACATTCTGCTCAGTTCAAGTATCAATGACATGAGCCAAATAAGCCTCACATCCCCTACGCATTAATCTCAGGGCACTTATGAATGAGATCACCCTGACTGGTACTGCTTGACTAATACCTTGGAAAATTACTCTCAGCTGATTAGGAGATTCTAATATTACCTCCTTAGTATAGCAGTTCATAATAGACCTATGAGTAATGTGCCAATCCATACCTAGGATAACATCTATTTCCTTTAATTGTAACACAATCAAGTCTGCCTCTAATTTTGCCTGGTCAATTCAAATCAAACACCTCTTGCAGACTTCTCCTATTATTGTGGTACTACCTATCGATGTACTTACCTCTAATCCATATCTTAATAGCTCTCTATCATAGTACAACCTAGATGCCACCTATGATGCAATAAAAGAGTACATAGATCCAGGATCTAGCAATGTAAAAGCTTCATAAGAAAAAATAAGCAACACACCTGCAATAACATCTGGAGAATTCTGAGCCTTTTGTCTGGTCATTGCATACACTTGGGCCTGAGAATGTTGGTCATTGCTCCACACCTCAGTCCTGATAGTAGGACTCTCAGAGTTCATCCTTCCTTTACCATGACCTGTCTATCCAGACCCACTAGCTCGGCTCTACTGGTCAGTAGTTTCAGTTACTGCTCCGTCTCTCCTTCCAAACGATGCTACAAATACAACAGAACAATCTTGGATTTGATGGTCAAATTAGCCGCATCAAAGGCAAGCTCCAGATAGTTTCCAACATTCAACACCGTGCTTCTTCCTACAGTGCTCACAATTTGGCAACTATCCTGATCCTACACTTCTTCCATGACCAAACTGTACAGAGCTACCCCCTCTGTCTAACCCTCAACTATTTTGATCTAGCTGGTGCTCTAAAAGCTCTATTCTGATGCTTATTAAACGTTATGCCAGAACCACTTTAAGATTTACTGGGCCTCTTCAACCTATACTCTGATCTATATTTTGTTTGACTGTCATTCAGTAATTGCTCAATTCAGATCAAGGCAGCCCGTAGTTTTGTAAAACTACCCATATTAGAAGTGGCTAACCTCATTCGAATCTCCATGTTCATTCCATCTTTGAATCTCTTGCACTCGTCTTCCTCAGTAGGAAGTAAGGTAGTAGCATAACCCATCAGTTCATTAAACTTAATCTCATACTCTACTAACGATAAACTACCCTGCTTTAAATCCAGAAATTCCTTAATCTTTCTGTCCAAGTAGAATTTGGGCATATAGTTCTTCTTGAAGACTCTCAAAAAGTTTTCTCGCCTTAAGCCACAAGGCCTGGTGGTACTGCCTGGAATAGTCTTCCACATTAGTATACTGGGCCTTGCAGTAGGGAAACTCTATAGTTGAACTTCTCATCCGACTCGCAATCCATCTGGTCAAAAATTCTCTTTGTTCTCTCTAACCGTTCCTTGGTCTCTGCAGGGTTTATACTTCCATAGAAGTCCACAGCCCCTTGCTTTCGTAGTTTGTCGTACCTCCTTTCCCTTCTCTCCTGAATTCTTGGAGGCATTCTCTACAGTCGAGACAAAAAAGACTCCCTAATGGCTCCTATTAACTCTAGGTCGTTTATGTCAGCTGACCTTCCAACTTGGTCACCTATGGTAGATGACTTATAATAGACAATAACTTCAACCACTATCTGCAATTCTTATAGTATTTCATGCCTAATATTCCTATATATCCCTATGGATGCCAACTATGTTCTGATACAAACTCACTATAACACCCCACTCCTATCAGACATTTGTGCCTGTACGTCCATCAGACATTCAAGCACATGCCTGATAAAAGTGGCACACTAACTATATAACTTTCACTTAACTCATGGCATCATAAATTAAAAACATAATTATCTCAATGTCTAAAACCTAAAATTTCCTCATTTAATTCCATCAAAAACCACGATATATAATGTAGCATTACATAAAACATCCATTTATATACAATATTAATGACCTATCAGAGTCTATAGCTCTATCTATAAAAGATGTTACATACAAGAGGAGTTTTACAAAATGTTTATCTAAATCTTTCAGTCCCAGCTGACCGAGCTTTGAGCTATGTCTTTTATCCAAAAGCAGTACTAGATCTCTTTTATGCTGTCTTAGAAGCTAAGTTGTCCCTCTTGAACCTGAAAAGACAACTTTGCAATTTTGGTGAGTTTTGTGAACCCAGTGAGTTAACCATCCTCGATGGTTCAACCATATCACATAACACATCAATTCATATTATCACATAATTCACATCATTTTATTTATCAACATGTAGCATCACAAGACACTTTGTACATAACTTTTCACTTTTTCATTAAACTCAATTCAACAATACATTGTAATCATTCAAATCACACATTTCATGTGCATGTGCAATGTTCATAGGACTCACATTCATTTATTACGATTTTGTGACCGAGTGTCTTTTTCACTGTCCTATATCCATTATAGATACTGGGCTCATTAATATTGTCCCTTATCCATGAGGGATATAATGCTCATTTTATATAGTGAGCTAGAGGCTCTTACCACATTATGAGCTTCAAGCTCTTTTTCACTGGTGACTCTGATCACAACTGTCTTTATCTTTTATGCATTCATTTAATGAAATGCACCACAAGTACTAAATCTTTTTATTCAATAAATCACATTCATATTCTCTTTCTCATTCACATTTTTTTAGAACCTAACTCTGACATTCAACATTTAAGTGTTGAGAACATTTATTCTAACAAATTCATATACAATGAACACTTCCAATAGTTTTCATACATCAAACGCCTCGGACATTCAATGTTTGGAATCAGTACATACACATCATATAATAATTCAATACATATTAATTAATTCATGCCTTTATTTGTAGTATTGAACCCCGTTCTTATGAAGTCCATAAGGGTTCACAGCTGGTTTCCTTAGTTTCCTCGGCCAAATTCTTGGTGAAATTCTTCCGCTATAGGTTTTTCACTTTCTTTTTATTACTCGTTCCAAACGGGTGATGTCATCTACTAAGGTTTTCACTATCCAACTTGAGTAACTCTTGTGTTCATGCAATTGTAATGACACAAGAGGGGAAAATTTTCTTAGATTAAAGGATTCTAACTAATCTTAACTAACTTGCTGACAACGGTGCCAAAAACTTTTAAGCAAGTTTTAATAGTATAAAATCCTTAATATTTCTCAAGCACACGAGTTATAGCGTAGTATATAAGGTATTGATCCCACAAGAAATTAATGAACTAATTGAATCCTAATTTTTCTAAAGCCTAAAAGTGTAATTAAAGTGAAAATATAAACTAAATAGAAAAGTAAAAAATCGAATATGGAGTGATTGAAATGAGAATTCTAAATTAATGCAAGAAATCAAATTTGAGCATAGCCAATTTACAATTGAAATTCAAACAATGAGGATTAACAATTATGAGAGAATCGATTTATCCTATCATCAATGCTAACTTAGTCACTTTTGTGTTAATGCAGTTTCAGTTTTAGACTTTTGAAGGGAAAATTAGTCTCTCTCGAGTTGTAATCACTAACCCTTAAATCTAAGGTTTTAAAAATAGGATTGGACAAGCTGGTATGACCAAAAATATTCTAAACTAGCTAGTTCTCTAGTTCGGTCCCAATTAATAACCTCTATGTATAAAAACTGGCCGGTTTATCAGAGAACTGGTTAGTTTTTCAGCAAACCAGTTGAACCGATTAATCAATATATGGATAATACCTAAAACTTCATATTATAGTTTAACAAATCAAACTCTCTCGTTACCTCCACCATCTTCTCTCTTCTCACATTTCATCGTAACAAAATCAACTTTCTTTCTAGCTTTCTAACCTTATTTGACTTCTTAAATCTCATCACTGTGCCTACTTATTTCAATGACTAGTAGAGGTAGGCTACAGAGGACACTGACACTATTATAGGGCTTAACGTGATGAGCATTATCAACGAGCCCATAGGTGCTGCTATTGCGTATGGCTTAGATGAAAAAGCGTTGAGGAAAGCAGAGCAGAATGTGCTCATCTTTGATTTAGGTGAAGGAACTTTTGAGGTCTAAGCCATAACTGGTGACATTCATCTTAACATTAAGGACTTCGATAATAGGCTTGTGAATCATTTGTTGCAAAGTTTAAGAGGAACCAAAAAATTCGAGATTTGATGAATGGGTTTTGGAGTGAAATGGTGATTTAGTTGTCAAGTTTCTATAGAGTTGCAGTTTGTCCTGTAGATAAGGGGATATGAATAAGGTAGTCGGTTCATAAGATTTCTTCTTCATTCATACTTCTTGATTAATTAGTTTTCTGTAATAGTTAGAACTTCATTTCAATATCTAATTTTGAATTATTGAGTTTTTTGATCTAAAACAATAACATGTCTATTTGCTGGAGGAAAGTTAACAAGTGAGTACTCAGTTACTGGTTTGTTTTTGTGTATATGTATGGTCACCATTACTGCTATATGTTTCTACCTTTTGATTCCTAATTATTCCATCTTTTTTGTTTACTTAATTGTTTTGTCTGTTGTGTTCTATTGTTTATATCTATTACGTTTTGGTTTCTAAAAAAAGGATGTATGTCTATATCAGATTAATGTCTGTTATGTTTTTGGTTTCTAAAAAAGTGATTTAAGTCTATATCATTCACAGAACAGATCCTCTGATTTAGCCTTTATCACTTTGTCAAAGCAAAAAGCTTTACAGATCCAATTAATGAAGATCAATATGGATAAATACGTGGCAGTGACACTGGTATGTATAAACTAGCAGATGGTTACGTCAAGAAAGCAGAACCCTAGATATTCTCAACCACACACTTTGTTTAGCTTACAAACTTGTTTCTTGTGACAGTTTATGTTTGTATGAAAAATGTAAACCTTTTCCCCATAATAAACAAATATGATCATTTAAACAAAGAAATACTTGTTGTTTCATATTATATAGTTCGAAAAAATTTCTATAGATGTTGAAATACTTGTCATGTCCATATTGTATAGTTACTGATTGTTCAAATTTTATCATACAACTTTCTCTTCTCAGGTTATATCTTTGTTTTATCATATATAGAATTTAATCAAACATTTATAAAAATTTGAAAAATGGAATGTTTGATCTTCACATCATTAGTTGTTTCTTCCATGTTTAACTAAATTGAGTCTATTCATTGAGATAGGATGAAGTATAACCTATACTTAATGGCCACGAGTCCATTGTAAAAGTCTGGTGTGGAAGTTCTTGTTTTGACATCCTTTTACTGATGATAGGGGTTTGCATGGTGGAGAATCAAAACCTAAAATGGATAAAGATTCAAACTTTCAATGGTAGCTAAGATAAGATGCAGTTTAGGGTTTGTTTTCTAGAAAACTAAAGCTAATTAGGGAGTTGATTCAATTTATAAAGTGTATTTTTGATATTTTCAATAGAGAACTGATGATTGAAGTTTTAAATGGAGAAAAGATGATGGTTTTCATTCTTACCTTCTAAGAAACTTTAAAGATTTTGACTACTTTGTGCCCTAATGTTCATATAGCCTTTTATTAAATGTTGCATTACTACGTGCCTCAGGAAGCACTAAGTTACAAACCCTTAGGTATATAAAAAACCTTATATTTTTTTGGCTTCTGAAAGTCACGTCAAAATTGTATGTTTTGTGATGGTTGGAAAGATTTGCTAATTTTCTGGATCAAATGTGTGCTGTGATACCATGAAAATGTATGTAAACTAGGAATTATTTTTACTTTTATTTTTTTATGAAGGTGCAGTAAATCTAGTGATATAATAGGTTAGTGTATTTTTATTCTAATAAAATATTTTATTTTTACTTATTCTTATAATTTTTATCTTATTTATTACATGCTGATTTTATAGCGGTTTAATATCGATTAAACCTTTAAACCTTAAACCTTTCCTTTAACCGGTTCAATATCTGGACTAGTTTTTAAAACATTGCCTAAATTATAAATCCTAATTAAGTTAAATTACTGAACATGTAATCTCTCGATTAATATAACAGCCTACAACCTAATTAGTTCTTAAGCATTCTAATAAACATCCAGGTCCTCACACGAGATCTCTCTCTGTATAATTACCGATTTGATTATTTGTATAGTCTATTAAATTGTTTAACTCTCATTAACTAACATAATCATTTTTCATTCTATTCACTCTCTTGATTTATTACCAAAACATGTAATTATAATAACTAATCACATTACCCTGCATCATTAACATCAAAAGAAACTAGATTAACATTGAATCAAGTATAAATCCCTAAAAGAAGTTCGATCATCCTTGAACCAAGATTTATCATCATCAATTCCATCTTATACATCAATATAATGAATTAAAAGATGAAAAGAAGAAAAGATAACTCGAAGGATTGGAGGTTGAAGCAGTAGTTAAAGCTCCACCTTCTTTCTCTTCTTCTCTCTCTCCATTCTTCCTCTTTCAAAGTGGCAAATAGAGGCTCTCCTTTCTAAGTCATTTCTCTTATCTTATATAGTCTTTACTAATTGGGGTAAAAACTAGGTTTTACCTATGCCCAAAAGTTTGAAATAACCCTCCATCGGGCTTCCTTCAAATCCTCTCTGTTTTTTGATATTTGATCTCAAACACTAGCAAACATATCAAAGTATGTCAAACATACAAAATTACAGCTTAATAGCATGCTCTAACCCATATAACACTCAAAACACAAATATCTAATTACTAACACAATTACAAACCTAGGCATGCATGAATCAATTAATTAACAACTAAAAATATACTAAAATGCCAATTAAAACATCATGCAACCAATAACTATCAGAGTTACCTTCCTTCAAATTGTTTAATACCTAATTCATTTTGAATTTAACTTATTCATCTCCAATTTGAAAGATGAGGTTGTTTTCCTGGACATCTACCAAAGCTTTTCCAGTGTTCAAAAATGGTATACCAAGAACTAGTATCCATAGGAATTATAAACTTATCCACTTTTATAGGCACATCCTTTACTAAGCCTAAATGTTTCTTTATCGATTAGTTTGCTAAATGAATACACATAGATGTTGGCTTCACATCTTCTAGCCCCATTTTCTTAAAAATCGACAAAGGCATAAGGTTTATATTTGCGCCTAAGTCATATAAACATTTTAAAATCTCTAAATTACTTTGAGGGTATATAGATGGTAATTAAGGATCATCAAGTTTCCATTATAGCTGCCATTTGATCATCTTCCATGTAACTTTGTGAATATACATCCAATTAGTTCTTCTAAAGCCTTTGTGGGAATGGTATTTTTTGTGAGTAAGGTGAAGGGTCCTCATTCTTTTCATCATCCCTTTTCTTTTTCTCTTGGCATTCTATAAAGTGGATCTCAACTTATCTTTCCACTGGTTCCTTTAGCCCTTTCCTACTCTTAAGTGTGATAACCTTACATTGCTCTCTTAGATTTACTTCCATGTTGCTCAGAAAGTTTTCCACACTTCTCTAACAAAATTCATTGGAAAGTTGGGCCATTTGAACCTCTAAGTTGTGAATAGAAAAGACATGATCTTCTGTTATTTGCTTAAACTTTCCTTTCAGTATCTTTTGGACCTCTTCCATGTTCATAAGGTTGTCTATGATCTTTTCCAATTTAAAATCCCATGAACTAGAATCATCTTGTTCAAATCCTAATAGGTCTTGATGTCCTATATGAGTCCTTACATTATTAGACCAATATAAATTTGGGTTCTACCACCTCATATTGTACGTGTTCAAATAAGGATGATTACTTCCTCGACCAAATTATACTTTATTGAAGTTCTATTATGCCACATTGTTTTTTTCCACTATGAAGCAATCGGTTGTGATATGACTCTCTCATCCACATAGTCTGCATCCTTACTGATTGATTTGAATAGAGAAAATGAGGTGACTATTAGGCTATTCAATTCCTTTGTGAGGTTGTCAATTTTAGCCTACAATGTTGTCACTGAATCTACCACAATCATTTCTTCTAGATTCAGGAACGTTGAATATTGTTTACTTCATTTTAATGTCAAAAGATAACTATTGTTCGCCATCTTTTTAAAAAAATTATGTGTCGCTTCCACTGGTGGTCATGAAATTCCTTCATGATAGGTATTGAACCCTAGGCTCATAAAGTCCATAAAGGTCCTTAGCTCTCCTTGATGTATTTCCTCCATTGTCATTCTTTGTATCTCTTCTTAGCATTTAACTTTTTAAATTTTTTATTATTGCCTTATAATGTCCCAATTGATGTATCTTCTACTTTATGCCCAAACTTCCTTTTATCTTTTTTTTTAATTTCTTATAATTGAGTACCTCAATCAAAAAAAAGGGAAATAATTCCTTAAAAAAAGAAATTCAAAAAGTCATAAACTAATTCCCTGACACTGACTCCAAAAACATGTTGAGCATGTTTTACTTTTAATAAAAAAATTTTGCACCACTCGTATAATAGTTTCAATAGGGTGTGCAACAGTTTCAACAAGGTGTAGCAAGATTTAAAATTGAGCATACAGAACTCCTCTCCATGCCCATTTGGTACATTTTCTTTCCAAAGGATGCCATTTGGATTATATAATGCACCTGCCTCATTCCAAAAGATTATGTTGAGCATTTGTTCTGAGTATGTTAAGAAAAATATTGAAGTATTCATGGATGATTTTAGCATTCATGGTTCTTCCTTTGATGAATGCCTAGAGAATCTTGCTTTTATCTTTGAACAATGCATTGAAACTAACCTTGTGCTTAATTGGGAAAATTTTCACTTTATTATAGATCAAGGTATAGTTTTAGGGCATATTATATCTGCCAGGGGTATAGAGGTAGATAAATCGAAAGTTGATCTTATTTCCTCTTTACCTTACCCCTCAAATATGTAACAAGTGTAAGTGCATTCATTCCTTAGTCATGCAAGTTTCTATCGTAGATTCATCAAAGAATTTTTGAAGATAGTCACACTTTTTTGCAAGTTGTTACAATAAGATGGCTCCTTTGAGTTCAATGATAAATGTAAGGAAGCCTTTAATGAACTTAAAGAGCTTTTAACATCCCCATCGGTGATTCAACCTTTATATTAGAGCCTCCTCTTTGAAATCATATGTAATGCAAATGACTATGCAATGGGGGTAGTTTTACTATAAAGAGTGGGCAAAGCTTTACATGCCATCTATTATTCTTCAAACATTCTTAATCAAACCCAATTAAATTAATCTACGAAAATGAACTTTTTTGTGGTTTTTCCTTTGGAAAAATTTTGGTCATATTTTCTTGGTGTTAAGATTATTTTTTATTCTAATCATACAGCTTTAAGATGTTAGAGAAGTGCTCTAAAGGTAATCACCTTTAGCACTTATTGTACAAATATTTTTATTAATAAAAGGGCTTTTCCATTAATTTGGTGTTTATGTTGTTTATAAATTGATAGTGATCTTAAATCAAATTAATGAAGTCTTTGATACATTACATAGCATGAATGAAATCATGATGAGATCATGATAATGCAATTCTTATCATGTGTAATTATGTTAGTATTTAAATTATCCCTAGTCATAGGATTAATGAGACGGGACATTATCAATCCAGACAGACTAGCACATGTTATTCTCATAAGTTACAAGGATGAGTTGTTTAGAATTAGCATGTGGATGCTTGTTAAGATTAGTAAGTACATTAGATGACCTACCATGAGATAATCATATGGATAATCTGTTCTAGTGTCAATGATAGTCTCATCATAGCAATGGTGCAAATATCCTTAGATTTAAGGTGCTCAAGGATATCTTATATACTAATCCTGTATCTTAACTCTATTCCTCGTTGCCTTTCAGAGGTTGCTCATAGGGTAGTGATTGGGTACAACTTGATGTATTTGAAGGTAATTAAGTAGCCAATAAAGAATTCGCCACTCCTAATGGAAGGAGATGATACCCACGACCTCTTGTCAGGGTCATTACTCACGAATCTCTAGCTAAAGTGGAAATGTCATAGAGATAGTCTTCAGTGACATATCCAATCAAGTAATGAGCCTCGGGGACAAGAACTAACACCACTTGGGCTAAATGTGACATAGTTAGTCTAGTGGGTATTGACACTTTAACCATACTTTGAACCAACTGGGGTATAGATGGTGAAAGGATGAATTACATGGGAACATTGTCTATGGAAGGGTTCATAGTCAAACTATTGACTTTTCGATCAATTGGGGATCATGATGAGTTGTTAGATGCTACTTATGACTTGCTTAAATTAAGTGTTAATTCAAGTGGCTAACATAATAGGGAACCTAACAGCTGACACGCATTGAAGATGTGAAGAAAGAGTAAAACAGTTTTGGATGGGGATCCAAGATATGAGAAATGCATGACTAAGCTACACAAGTGTGGTAGTTTAGGGTCGTTTGATTATGAATCATATGACACATATGAATCTTGCTTATTAGGTAAGATGAAAAAATTACCCTTTAATAAACAAGATGATAAAATTACCCTTTAAAGAAGGGGTGGAAGTTTCATGCTAAATTAAGTGTTGTGTGAAAACATGAGACTTTTTGGTGAAGTCTTCATCATCTTCTCTCACTCTCTACAAAGTCTCTCTCAAAGAATACATCACAAAGATAACACTTAACATGTGTTCTAGCTATTCTTCCTAAGAGGTTTCAGACTTCGATCTTCACATAGATATCATTAGAGACATCCTCCTTTGATCATCATGGTTTACGACAACCTGAAGAGGTGAAGACAACGAAGAATGAAGGAGATTGTAAGGTACACATCTTAAGTTTATGTTTTATTAAAGTTACATCTAATGGCACTTGAAAGTTCTTGGCTTTTTTTTTGTTTTAAATTTTTACTGTTATTTTCTATTTTTGATACATGTGATGCAAGATGAAAACCCAACATAAGGTACTTACGCATGAAGAAAAAAGCAAAATCAAGGTTGATCATATGTATTATCCTCCTTCAAGAGTTCAACTTGGAGATAAGAGATAAGAAGGGACTAAAAAATGTGATTGCCGATCACCTCAATTGCCTAATCAGGAAGGAAGATGAAATCCCTCTAAGAGAGATATTTCCAGATAAATAGCTATTTTCTACCACATTGACACATTCATGTTATGCAGATATTGTGAATTTCTTTGTTAGTAATAAATTAACTATTATATTGTCAATGACTTAGAGGGATAAATTAAATAATGAAGGAAAATACTATGTTTGGGATGACTCGTATCTATGGAGGCACTTTGTAGATCTAGTCATAATGAGGTGTGTGCCTGAAAGTGAAACACCTTCAATCGTAGCCTTTTCACACTTATA
The DNA here is from genome assembly GCA_025594535.1 of Erythroxylum domingense. Taxonomy (NCBI): domain Eukaryota; kingdom Viridiplantae; phylum Streptophyta; class Magnoliopsida; order Malpighiales; family Erythroxylaceae; genus Erythroxylum; species Erythroxylum domingense. Next base: position 2,159 of record JANQBM010182250.1, on the reverse strand, counting down.
TGTGTGTAAAGGACACTTTAAAGTAAAGAGAATCACCGAGAAAGTTTTGGAGAGTGGTTTCTACTGGCCTTCATTGTTTCAGGATGCATATATCTTTTGCAAGCCATATGACAGGTGCCAACGTTCAGGTAACTTGTCCCATAAGCATCAAATTCCAAAAACTCCCATTCTCTTCTATGAATTTTTTAATGTTTGGAGTATTCACTTTATAGGACCTTTTCCTCCGTCTTTTGGTTTTACTTATATATTAATTTTAGTTGATTATGTTTCCAAATAGGTGAAAGCTAAAGCCACCAAAAATAATGATGCCACAGTTGTTATAACTTTTATTAAGGCTAGCATCCTTTCTAGGTTTGGGATTTCAAAGACAATCATCAGTGACAGGAAAAACCATTTTTGTAGTAGGGTGATGGAAACACTGTTCAAGAAATATCACATCATATACCAAGTCTCCACCTCTTACAATCCCTAAACTAATGGATAAGGTGAAGTGTAAAATCGAGAAATCAAGTCAATCTTAGAGAAAATAGTTCATCCCAATAGAAAGGATTGGGGCATGAGGTTAGAAGAAACACTATGGGCTTATCAAATGGATTATAAAACACCAATCAGAATGTATCCATATAGAGTGGTGCTTGGAAAGCTATGTCACATTCCAGTGGAGCTGCAACATAACGTGTATTGGGCTATAAAATGATGCAAAATGAATTTGAATGATATGGGAATTTGCAAATACAAGAGTTATCTTTGTGCTAACCACGTTACATGCCTTAAATCTAACCAAATTTCCTACCTAAGCCTTAAAGCTAGCGGAGCAACTATTGATTGTTGATGATTGTGGATGCACAAAAGTATAAGTATGGGGGTGTGTATATAAGTGGGGTGGTTATAATTTTTGTAATGTCATTTCATCCCTTATCCATGAATTCCAAATGTTAATGTAGCTTCTTTCAATTATTATAAAAAAGAAAAGAAAAGGAAAAGGAAAAGGAAAAAATGTTTAACTCAAACTTATCAAGGAGGAAATGTATTTGTTTTGCAAAGTTATTTATTATTAGTTTCTCCTTCTAAATTTGTATGGCATGGGTGATTTGAGTATGTTGCATTTGAGGTATATGTTATTTTGGAGGATAACTCCTTATAGTTTCGTTGTATTATTATCATCAATTTTTATGAGTGTTTCCTTCTAATTGGTTATTCTTCGTGTGGTTTATGGAGCAAGGGCTTAAATATAAAATTTGGAGCATGGTTTTTGCGTCCATCTTAGTTGATGGTACCTAGTTTTGAGTGAATGCTTGTTTTTGCTCTTGTTATTATATTCACTGTTTTATTATTTCAGTAGTTTTGATGGCTTTTGTATCACATTATCTAAATACATCTCACCTTAAACTTTACCTATATTACAACCTTAAAAATTTTCTTTAATTTATGATTATAAATGTGAATCTTAGTGATAGAGAAATAAAATGCTATATAAAGTTGTGGAATGTCATTATTATGAATGGTATTTAGTTATATCTGTGAATCTACCTTATTTAAACACATTTTGTCCAATTCTACTACTAGATTGCTCAGCTTTTGAAGGAAATGAATATTGATTGATCATAAGCAGATGCATTGAATGTTGAGTTCTTGCCATAGTTTTGAAAGTTGTTTCTCTTTACTTATGGCTGTCTAATCTTGGGAAATATAGAAATTATAAAAGTGTTTAATTTGTTACTTTGATTTTGTTGTTCTACCTGAGGATGGTCAAAAGCTAAATGTGGGGGAATTTGATGTGTGCTCAATTGTTTATACATTCACTTCTTAACACATAGTGATTATTGTTGTGAAATGCCTAAGATACTCATTTTAGTTCATATTTGATTCTAGGTGCAATTTGGAATCATAAAAACTAAAATGAGATAAAAGCACCTTCCTTGCGCCAATATTTTTTTGTTCATGCTCAATAGTCACAGTGGAACAAGAAGAAGAAAGATTAGAGGGAAGAGGAGATAAGAAAATGGCATAATGTAACATCCCGTTTCCATAGAACGGGTCGGACCGGAGAAACGGGTCCAAGTGAGGTCAATCAGTGAAATTAGGAAAACACATCCCATGCTCATGCATTTGTGAACAATGATATGTGCACATAAAAAAATGTCTGTACATGCATTCAT
>JANQBM010181766.1:0-23562 GCA_025594535.1 Erythroxylum domingense | reverse complement strand
GACTGCACACTGGTTGTATACACTTTCAGATTTTGAGTAATGAAAGAGGAAGGATTTTGATTTTAAAAATCTTGCAATTTACAGTTACTGGTTTTATTTATTTAAATGTATGTGATGCCATGTGGAGTTCTATAGTAATTGCACGTAGCACTTCCTTACCTTAGGGTATGTGTCGGAATGACCTACGGGCGTTCCGGTGCGTACCCGAGGGTAATGGGGTGTTACAAATGGAGACCTAGGACTGAGATAGATAAGAGAGGAATTCCAGCCCTTCACATGTGGATTAACTTCCACAATGTACCATTGGAATACTGAATGGTTGAGGGGTTAAACTTCATGGCGAGTTTAGTTAGCAACCTACTTAGTCTTGATTCATAAATGTAAAGAATATAGAGAATCCACTATACGAGAATTCATGTGGAGGTTAGGAGAGAGAAAAATTCACTTGAGATGATTTCAGTGATGAAACTAGATGAAGGTGAGGAGATTATAAATATGGAGATAAATCTTACTTACAACTGGAGACCTAAGGAGTAAAATAGTGCTTAGAGGCCAAATCGGAGAAAATTCTCCACAAGGACTTATAAGTAGCTAATGGGTACCATGGATTCGAAAGAGTTTTCAAAGGAGAGGCACTCTTTAGCAAAACCTAATCAAGAGAAGGAAGTTCCCTATACGAATGAATAGATGGAGAAAGGGGAGCCCTCGAATGTTTGAATTACATAACCAAATAGTACTAAAAGAGAGGTTAACATAAAGGGGTAGCCATAATTTCTAATAGAATATCCAGGATGCTTATATACCCGGAGATAGTAGAGGACCAAAAGGATCAAGATAACTAACTGCCAAAAAACAATGCTAACCAATACAAGATAAATCAAGTTAATAAAGGGGTGGAAGAAAAAATCCAGGATTAGATAAAATTCTTACAAATTGAATGGAAGGAGATTAAGACTACCCCTATAAGAAGATCTGAAAGGAAGAAAGTGAGGAATAGGCAAGGAGGTAACTAAAACTCATTCTTTTTATGTTTTTTAATATGTTTTTTTAATGTTAAAGAAATGAATGATCCTCTTAAGAAGCATTCGATTAGGGATCCTTTTGAAGAAGAAACCTCTAATTATAGGGTTATTATAAACTAAAATAAAAGTTGACTATCTTACGAATAGTCTTTGTTGTTTGGTTACTAACTAGGATATTCAATCCAACCATAAGCACCACCAGTACAATGGTAGGATTATGCTAGACTACAATGTAATAAGAGTCAAAATTACTAGTATATTAACTTCAAATCAGTTAATACGTATAAAGATATGTCTGGAGGAGTCCAATACTCAAATTAATGTCTTGGTGATATATGTAATGAACTTAAAAATTCCAAAGAATAAAATTTTGGAAAAATTTAAAAGGAATTCAATCATCTATGAGTCTTACCTAGTTTATAGTATGTGATTTTAATTATGTGTTAGATCCTAGTGAGGCAAAAGGGTACAAGTTGAAGGTTAAAGGAATTGATAGGGAGTTAAAGCAAGTGGTGAATCAGTTAGGAGTTCTGGGCCTAAGATTTGTAAGGAATTTATATGCATAGAGTAATAGGCAGCATGGTAAGTTGCTTACTAGGAAAAATAGCTAACCAGTCCTGATTAAATAAATTCCCTGAATCCTATGCTAGCTTTGGTGCCCCTAAATGTTTGGATTATTCAATGATCAAAATATTAAAGCTGAATGTCGTGTTTAATTCTAGGTTATCATTTAGATTTTTTTAATTACCTTTTAGATAGATATAGATTTAAGGAAGTTATTAAAAATGCTTGGAGATAGGAGATAAAGGGATGTAAGGCTTTTCAATTGATAAGGAACTTACAAAGAGTAATGGAAGATTTGAAAATCTTCCTAAAAAGCTTTGGCATAAATATTAATGCAACTCTTCTACTAGCTAAATAGAATCTAAAAAAAGCTCAAGTTGAATACGACAAGGATCCCTATAACCATAGTTTGAGAATATTAGAATTTTCAAAATTATGTAAGTACAACTTAGTCCTATTAATGTGTAGATGAAGTAAATTGGCTAAAAAAAAGACATCAATGCAAAATTTTTCCATAGTGTTATTCTTGCTTGTAGAAATAGGAACAAAATATCAACTCTGATCAATAAGAATGGGAACTCCTATGGAGAGATGGATATAAAAGAGGAAAAAGCATTAGATTATTTTAGGAAACTGATGAGTGTGAATTTCAAAGAAAGGAATGAATGTATTGAGTTAGAAAGGGTATTTAAAGATAGAATAAATAAGGAAATGAAGGAATATCAAGTGTTAATGAACATAAAGTCAAGGAGATTTTGTTTAGCCTAAGTCCCAATAAGTCCCCAGGTTCAGATGAATTTAGTGCTGATTTCTTCCAATTACTTGGAATGTTACAAGAAGGTTACATATTGAAAATTTTTAGGAATTCCTTTATAGTTTTATAATGCTACGAGAATTAAAAAATATCCTTATCCCTAAGGTTAAAAATCCTAGCTCAAAGCAAGATTTTTAACAACATAACTTTCAAGATAATCTCAAAAGTTTTAACAAGTAAGCTAAAGTTTTCCCTTCAAAAAATCATAAGTCAGTCCCAAGGTTCATTTATTACAAGAAGGTCCTTCAGTTATAACATACTAATAGTTCAGGAATTGATGAAATATTATCAATCTAAGAATGTAACTAGAAGTTGTGTGACGAAGATTGACTTATTGAAGGCTTTTGAGATAATCTAATAGGAATTTATCACCGACTATTTGTAAGGGTTGGAATTTCCCTTTTTATTTGTGAACTGGATTAGAGAGTACATATCCTCCATAAAATTTAGTGCACTAATAAATGTAAATCCCTCTAAGATGTTTAAAATGAACTAGGGGAATTAAACAAAGGGATCCTCTTTCCCATTATCTGTTTACCCTAGTTATAAAAGCCTTATCTAAAATGATCTAGCTTAAAACCTCTAAAGAAAATAGGTTTGTATTTCACCATAATTATGATGCATTAAGAATCAACCATTTGGCATTTGTAGATGATTTAATTATGATCTATGAGGCAAAATCTCATTCATTGAGGTTATTAATAAGAACATTAGGAAATCTTAATGCTGCTAGGAATAAAAGTGAATATCTAGAAGAGCAAATTATACCTGTCTTGAGATGTATAAAATATAGAGGATTTGAGCAAAATATCATAATTAGTTGTCAAACACCCTCCTTTAACATACCGTAGGGTTCCTATAACCACTAAAAATTCGAAATTTATAGCTTGTTTACCCTTGTTAGAATTATTCAAATACAAAATCAAGTCTTAGTAAAACAAGTTATTAACTATGGTTGGGAGGCTATAAATTATCTCATTGGTTATAAGGAACATTCATGTCCATTAGAGTGTCCACCTTTACATGCTAAAGAAGATTATGAAGGAAATTGAGAAGTCCATTCAAAACTTCCTGTGATATGAGAAAACAGGAGGATTCAAGCAAGGTAAGGTAAACAAGGCTGAGCTATATGTACCAAATTAGGAAGGAGGACTAGGTATAGCTTCGATACATGTCATATAGAACGTACTCTTGTCCAAAAGGGTATTAATATTGCTTAATAACAAAGAAGAAATATGGTCAAAGTGATAAATGAAATTTACATAATGTATAACCATCTTCAGTAGATTAAATCAATCAAAGATCACTCTTAGAGTTTCACTCAAATTCTAAAGATGAGAGACCAACTTTATACCTTAATCAAATACAAGGTTAGAAATGGGAAAAACACGAGATTATGGTTTGTAATGCTAGTTCATTGTATAAGAGGGAAGAACTTGATCATTTGCTCCTTAAAATTCCTTTAAATGCCAAAATTTATGACATCATCCAAGAAGTGAATAGGTCCTGTACTTTAGAGGATCCAACAATATAAGTTGGAGGATAATCCAAATCATTTAGAGGATGATAAGGTACTTTGGATGCCTAACTCATCTTATGGGTTCAATAATTCATCATGCTTTCAGGCATTCATAAGCTACTTTTTCACTATAGGCTAGTCTGATTTAATCTGGAGAAGAACTCTCATTCATAAACTATTATTAATAGTTGGTTGATAGAAAAAATGGACTTAGCACAAAGGATTGATTTTGCAATACTTCTAAACCACCATATCTTCTTCGTAAGCCCTCCCTAAAACCTTATCTTATCTATAATTGCAATGTAACTATTCTTCGACCTTATGGTATACAATTTAACATATAATGAGCAAGTATTGTGAAATGAGTAATTGGTGGGAAATATTAAAGTGCTTTAGTAGAAAAGCTAAGTATATGAAACATGGCAGTTTGTTGCTCAAAACAACATTTAATTGTTATATTTACATGATGTGAAGATAGCAGAACTCAAGATTGCATAAAAATATAAAGTCGAGGAACAACATATTGTTGACAAACTAATGGGATAAATTAGGGAAATTTATATGGCACATGGAGGCATCATAAAAACAAGTACACTCTAAGGAGCATATGAAATAAGTATTCAGCAATCCTTTTCATTGGTGTACGAACGTTAATTGAGCTAATAAAATCCTTTCATTTTTTTAAAGAAAAGGTGTGTCCCAATAATTCATCAAGGTCAAAATTTATAGTCATTTAAGTTGAAGTTCTAAAAAAAATGTTACGTATATATTTATGTATTTCAATATCAAGCAAGCTATTTATGTATTGTTACTTTTTTAATTTATTTTATTTGCTTTATCATATAACTCTTTATATATCAATTTTGTTTAAAGAATTTTGAATTAATTTGAAGGTATAATTAAAATTTAAGTTTATATATTACCACTAAATTTTTTATTAGAGTACACGAGGACATACTTTAGTTGATATACTAAACTTTTTGTCAGTGCAATAGTTGCATGTCTATGAATTTTAATAGTAGCCAATATACAAAATCATTACATATTTTTTAATGGTATTCTTTAGTTATCACATAATTATTATTTTAAAAAGTTTTAATCTTATTATAAACGAACAAAAAGTTAACAAATATAACAGAGTAAGTTACGTGCTATAGAAAATAAGTAATAGTTTTTAAAATGGAAAATATTAGACTATAATTAGTTTAACGTAAACCTCAATCTACAAGAACCAGAAAAGAACAAATTAAACGAGAAGAGACAAAAGTTGCGGTTGACGAGTAGAAAAGTTGCGGTTGACTTCACCACTACCGTATTCTCTGCCGTTATGTGTGGCCAGCATAACTTTTAAGGTTAAACGGCACAGGTGATGAGACAAACGGGGAGGGATAATATACCGTTCTTTCCAGTTTTGAAGCGTTTGTTTCGAGAACTCCTTGCTTAAAAGGAGAAAATATATATAGCTGATACACAAATGACAAACAAGAGCATCAAAGGTTAATATCGAAAGTTTTTATCTTTAACAAAAGAAAATATTGTATTGGTTTATAACTTGTGAAGTAGTTTAAAGTAGACCATGATAAGATCTTTAATTAGTCGTGACAGCAAGTGCCGACATTTAACAATGACAATTCATGTTAAGAATGTAATTAAGGTTTAGAAGACAGTGCTCTAGTCTCTAGTCATTTGTCTTTCCAGAAAAGAATTACGGGGCAACTAACCTTTTAACAATCTACTTAGTTGCACTGGGAAGGACAAGCAACCAGACAGCATTTCATGAGCCAAACAAACTTAGCGAAAGAAGAAAAGCATAATTAGAGTAAATTATGGCAAGTGGAGATAAACACACGAGAGAGTGCGATTGAGCTCCTTCTCGAGCTGTTTCAGTCGATTGTCGTCTTCATTCTGGAGAGGGAGATAAACACCACGGGCATGTTCTAAACTTCTGATTCCACCTTCCATGTGAGAGATGAAGTGCGTGTGTTATTTTTTTTAATTTTTTAATGGAAATTCTTTGCAATAAGAATGTAGTATTTTTTTTGAAATGCTAAGCGTCCGTTTCATCACAAAAGCTTAATTTATTGTTTGAGGTCAACTTAATTGGTTTTATATATTTACTAACACACCCCTTCAAGTGAAAGCTCTTTGAACTTAAAACTTACATAAGCTCGCTCTATCTTGTGCTGAATAATAGGTGAGTGATAGAATTTGAACTCACGACCACTTAATCATAGAGGTTCTAGTACCATATTATGCGACCGTTTCACCACCAAAATTTAAGCTATTGTGTATGGCCAAATTGGTTTTATATATTCAGGGAATAACTCAATAACTTTATTAACACAGCCTGTGTGATGGAGTGAGTCAGTTTCTTCTTTGACGCACAAACGTCTCACAGTCGACCTCACACTGTTAGTTGTGTGATAAAGTAGAAAGGGGCAATATAGTTGAGTGGAAGTTGATCAACGTGTTCTCAATATTATAATTAGTTGCAATAAATGTAAGGTAGCTAGCTATTTTCCTTCCCAATTCATGAGGCGTCAGTCGTTGAAATTCATATTATTTTTTGTCCTTTGTCTTACCAAACGGAAGTTTCAACCTTATATTGCAGAAAAATTAGACGTCTCATACGTAAATTTTTAGTTTCATGTAATTTTCTGAAGTACCTACTATATTAATACACACAGCATCTACTATCTAAAGCTGCTTCAACTGTTAACTAACTAAACTATCAAAACTAACTTTTCGGCAATTATGTAAGTTTAACTCCTACTCTACTCCAACTTCTCTCTAAAAATAAATATCCATCTAATTTCCACAATGCAACTTTGTCTTTGAACATATTAATATTATCATTAGATCATGTACTTGATATGTTCATAGAATTAATAAAAACTTTTGTGATATAATATACAATAGACCACTTTGATTCATATAATACGGATCATTCTATAAATATAATAAAGCATTTATTGTAATCATACTTTACTATAAATTTTGATTATCTTTCTTGAAGTTGTACTTTATGATATCTGAAATAGCTTAATGGAAAATTACTATAGGCGCATAAGTTTTTAAAATATAAACTCACACGAGTAACTTGAGTAACTTGAGATAATTCTACAAATAGTACAGATAAAATTACAACAAAAGTGTTAATTCTTATATACTCATTTGAAACATTTTGATAATTCAATTGAAGTATAATTTTAATTTTAATTACAATCAATTATAACTATAATAATATTAATTATGTCTCAACAAAATTAACTTCTAAAATTGGATTAAACCACTTTTTTTTCTCTCTCAAACCATCCTTTATGTTTGACTTATTAGGTTCTTAAATATATTAACAATAAATATTGAAAGTTGAAAATTGAAAATATGCAAGAATGATCTCAAAACATAGAAATTCCCATCAAGAGAGTTTAGAGCCTTAAGGTTTTCAAAAATATGGATATGATTGTTAGAAAGTTAGTGAATCTTGATGGAAAGTTAGTTGAAATATTGAAAACTTAATTGGAATTATTAGGAAACTTGATTTAAGCAGTATATATATGAAATATTGAGAGACATTTGATGAGAGGGTCAAAAGTAGGGTCTGATATGACCTTTAGAACTTTTAAAATTTTAGGACTGTCTCACAAAATGTAGAACCTTTTCGGAGCCTAATTGCTCAAGACACAAACTAAGGCACAGACATGTCCTTATACCATAGATAGTACTAAAAAGAGTTTTGTTAATACATATATAGTTAGGACACTAATCTGTCTTAGGCCATAGATCTTACTATCCGACTTAACATTAAGACAAAATCTAAGTAACTGACATGTCTTCGGCTTTAGGATAATATAGAAAACTTATGTTAAAAGAATCTTGGATAAAACTGCCTGTGGGTATATTTTTATAACAAATATCTTACATTAAAGTTATAAATTTCCTATTATTGATCTATTACCCACAACTAACGTAAATGCAACATTCAATAATATATAATATAGTGATAAGTATGAGTCGATCCTTTGAGGACCCAATGTGGATTAAAAATCTTAAGCTATTGAATAGTCTAAACTAAATAAATAAAAGAGATATCTTTATAGATTTTGATTAAAGAAACATATACTAAAATAAAACCTAAATATATACTAAATACTAAAAATATTATATAGGTCTCTCTCAAGCACCCTATTCAACTCTTATTAGCTAAACTGTAGTCTACTACATGCATGCTTTCTATAGATAACTGACTCAAATTCAAATCTATTAACTAGCATAACTAGATCATACATTAAGATTACTTAAAGGAAATTCACAAAAATATACCCCATTCATAAATTAAAATGAATCAATATTTAAAAAAGTAAAAAATGATTGGGCACTAGCAATAGTCACAACAATAAAATCAATAAAAAATAAGAAAAATATAGAAATAAATCTAGAAGAAAAATCTTAATTTTGCCAACAACTTGATATATTGTGATGGTATTTGGATTTTAATTCTTTGATAAAAATAGTCTTGGAAATGGACTTTCAAAGGTTGTTGGAGCTTCCAATAGATAACCCTAACTTTTTAAAGGAAAAAGATAGATCTAAAGTGTAAAGTCTCCAAACGTTTTTTAAAAATTAAGGTTTTGAAACTTTATATATGTTCTCATGCCTTTAAATAAAATATGGGTCATAGCCATTGACCAAAATGTTTATCTATTTGCTTCCTATATAATTACTATCTTGGTCTCTAGCATGAATCTGTCTAATGGATTTTTATACTTTCCTTAGAATAAGTACACAATCTTTGGCATGGATATGTTACAAAATCGTGGACCTTGTTGTCTCGATCATGATTAGCATACTATCTTTGGGATGATTATGGCTCAGACTGTTTTGCTATACATATCTACTTCAATGTCATATAGTCTTTTTTCAACTGTTTCCTAGCCTAGATCCGTTGCCGTATCTGATTCATATAGCACACAGTCTAGCATATGGGCTTGAGACAAACTGTGTTCCTTTAATTATTATAATTTTCTTGATGATTTTTGTTTGAAGTAAACTCCAATTCTTGAATAATTTCATTTGAAGCTCGATTTATCAAAATTATTTAAAAATTAAAATAAGCAATAAGTTAATTTAACATTAAAATTAAGAAAAATACTTAAGAAAGTATGTATGTTTTTCATGTACATCATATAATAACCCCTATATATGATATTTTGGAGATCTCAAGTTTTAGGATGACTTACAAAATCATTATATAAAATTCTCCAGAAATATAATTCTATATAAAATTCTCATGACAAGTCATTTTAGTAAACTTATCCTTTAAAAAGTACCCACATATTTATTAAAGTATCTATGAACTTTTGTTTATGAGTTTTACTACTTCTTTTATAATGAATAAACAAAACATATGTTAATCTTTTGAATTTATCAATGTCTAATCTTGATAGAGCAACAAATAGTAATAATTTAGAGATAATATATAAATGTAATGTGAATCTTATAATTATAATCTCATCATAATTTTATTTAGAAATTTTATTTATCATGTAGATTTTTTCCTCTAACAAGTTCCAATATAATTGGTTCTTCCTTCATAATGAAGAAACCTAACATATGCTAATCTTTCGACTCTATTAATATCTGATGTTAATAGTGCCATAATTAAGAACAATTTAGAGATAATACATAAATCAATGTTAATCTCATAATTATAATCTCATTATAATTTTATTTATAAAGTAAAATTATGTATCTTATCAGTTAGATAATTAATCAAACATACGTAAAAAGTCTCTCATTTGAACTGATTCAATTACTTAAGTATCTAATAATAGCATATCATCATATGACGATTACTTTAATGCTAGGACTAATGAGAGCATTGTAGAAGAGTTTCAATAGGATTAACTTAATCTTTACACTTTCTAATTTAATTATCATCTTAATTAGGAGGAAATGATTTTAAATTATTTTGGATTTTTGAGTAATGGATTTATATTATTCCCATTAAAGAGATTCTTAATCTAAGAAATTGCTTCAAAAATTAAAAATTATTTAATTAGCAGTTGTTACTACATTAGAACTTTTCTAACTTGAAATAACATTGTTAAGTGTAAAATGTACCTTAAATAGGATTTACTTGTATTATCAACATAAATTTAAAATCCATGTCACTTTAAACTTAAACATAAACTAACATATTGAATAATGGAAATCTTTAATCCTTTTTGAGTATCTAGTTGTTAAATGCTAAACACATTTGGCACATGTAACTCCACTTTCATTGTGCCTATTATTATCTTTTATAATTTTAAAATAATTAAAAAATCTCATTTTTACTTCTTCAAGAAAGACATGACTAAGTAATATGTTTAGTCCAATGAAAATGTCTCCATCTAATTGATATGTGCTTAATTGATTGTATGTTTAATCCATAATACTTAGCGATTAATGATATAAAATTGCTTAAGATATTCAATTTGACTCATATGTGAGTTTAGGCACAATTAAGAAACAAAAGAGCTAAAGTAAGTCGAAAGCACCATCTTTGAGTCAGTTTCCAAAGATTCACAATCACTCGTCTTCATGGAGGAAGAAGAAAAAGATTAAAAGCAAGAGAAGACAAGAAAATGACAAGAAGAATGAGATCTATGTTGAACATATCAAAAGGAGTAGACAAGAAAAAGAAAACAAATGACATGAAAATTACTCATGGCGATATATTAATTTGGCATGGCTATGAGAGCATGGCCCTGAGCATTAACTCATAGCCATGCCAACTTATTGCACAGCCGTGAGTTATAAATGCATGAGCGTGAGGCAACCCTCATGCCCATACAATGTTAAGTCATGGGTGTGACACATAGTCACAGTGTCACACCCATGATAGCCCCATACACCACCTGTGAGCTATTGATAGCTCACCCCATTTGGCCCTACATTTTCAATATATACAGAGAAACATGTGACGCCAAGTTTTATGAAATGTTTTGGTGTTTTTGGTTGGAAAAATCGAGAGTGAAGCTTCAAGGGAGACAAAATGAAGAGAGCAACTAAAGCTCTCAACCTTGAGAGACCCATGGAGGGCTAGCTTTCCAACGCTGGTTCGAAGGCAACATCGACGACGACGACTCGGTTAAACATTCCTTCTTTGTATTTATTGTTTCTTTATCTCTTTAGGAATTGATTGTGTTATTTTATGTCTATTGTTTGGGTATTGTAAAAAGATAATTTGAATGCGTTCATAGGATCATTTTATTGCAAAGTCATTGCTAGAATTTCAATATAATCCGTAATTGTTATGTTGAAATTTATTTGTAGCGACTAATGATTCTTAATCATTAGGGATAACATAACCCAAGTTAAATTACCCCATTGTATATGGTTGTTGCTTTGATTAATCAGTTTTTCTAACTCGTAATGAGGCTGCCTAATTGAATATAGAGATTATATCCTAGGTTATTTAGTGGATAAGTTTAATTAACGATCGTATCTTGATTAAACATAACCTAAGGGAAAAGTAGGGTTAATAGAGTTTATCGTTAACGTACGATTAATAGTTTCTAGGAGAGGTAAAAGAACAACATATCAATGAAATATGTTTAATTAGGGTATAGGTTGAGATAGAACCAAATAACTAAATTCCTAACAAATTCACTACTTTCATCATTTTTAATGTTTCTTTAATTTATTTTCATTAATATATTGTTATTTTCTTATTTCAAAACCAAATCAAATCACCCCTCCCCTCAAAATCTGAACACCGATTAATTTCATGTCAAAAGCTAACCGAACACTCTCTGTGAGATTGACTTTGACTCACCACTGCTATAGTAATAGGTCTAGTTTATTTTGGCGTAGTGTTACGATGTGCTGCTATCACTAATATAGTAAAAGTTACAATTAGCACCCTATTCACTATTAAATATTATGGTTAACTGAAAAAACTCATATTTTTTTAAATTTCTCATTTATAGCCTAAATTTTAAAAGTAATATTTAAATATGAACTTTTAACTTTTGAAAATATAACCCGATGTTAGTGTTTTCATTAATAGAGCAGATATGATAAACAATATCAGTCGTATTTTTCTAACAAATAGGATGTGCAATAGATGAACATGCCATAATTTTGTAAATTTTAATTATTTTTCTCCACTTTTAGCCTATGTCTTATAACTCTCTTTGTCTCTTAGCTTCCAAATCCTTCTGTGTATCTCTCAGCATCTCTTCTCTACTCTCTCTTTTCTTTCTCTTCATTATTTCCCAACTTTCTCTGCTCCAAATTATGTGAAAATGTTCCGATCCAGAAATGTGGCAAGAGGGATGTAAGAGTTGTGAAAAAAACACAACTTTCATTATGTTTGAAACATGAAAAGACAAACTAACGGAGAATTGAGATTATAGAAATAGGTAAAAAAACTTAAAATTTCAAAATGAAGCATTAATGTAAACAATATGTAAATCTATCTTAAATTTCTATCTCTCTCTTTGTCTTCTCCACTTTTTCTTTAATTTCTAATCAAAGATAATATTAACCAAAAAAAGAAAGAATAAAAAATAAGATATAGATATGAATGTCAATGGGTCGGGCCGTTCTCGACCCCGCCAACCCGGCCTCCCGGTCTGCGGCTCGGCCCATCGACGGGCTGGACGGCTCTTCTATAATTTTTTTAATTAAAAAAAACAAAAAGGCGTCGTTTTGGACAAAACAACGCTGTTTTGTCGGGCCGCGGGCCGGCTCGTGGCCCCTGCGAGCCTATAGCTCTCCAAACCCGGGCCAAAAACGAGCCGGGGCTGGCCGACGGGCTGGAATTGTCATCCCTAGACGAAAGCAAAGAAACTAAAATGTAGAAAATTGCCAAGTGAAAGGTGAGGGGAATAGTACGGTTAAACTTTTTTTTTGATAAATCAGTAATTAAATTGATAAAGAAAGAAAATAGGTTATTTTCATCTCACGAGAATGCCTTATACGTAATTCTCTATCTTGCACAATATGAGCAACCACCTCAAAGAACAAGAAACATTTTGCAAGAAAAGACTCCAAGATACCTACTAAAATACCTTGAACAAATATGTACCATCCCAATTGAAATCAGATACTTGCAAGCATACCTATCAGAGCAAAAAACAGACAGTGTTGCTCTCTTAATTGCCCAGAAAATCTAAACTCCTCTGCAGGAGTGTAGCTGTTGATATGCATCTTAATGTGTTTGCCTCCATCTTACATCGGAGTGCGTGTTCCAAGATTGTGTAGTCCTTCTTCTTGATCAGAGATCGCTTCCTTACCAGATATTCCTCGGGGTGCTGAAAGAGATAGGGGCTTCCTTCGGCCTTTGAAAACTTGAACTCAAGAAAACGAATCTCTATGGATTTTGATGCTTTGAATTAACTGAACTTGCAGAAAAAGATTAAGTGACCAATAACAAGAAATTATGACTCTTACACTCCTGCAAAGTAAATTATGCCAAGTACGGTTAAACTTTGGGCTTGTCTTATATTAATATTTTTATTAATTTTAAATATAGTTATGGTAAATTAATTAAATTAAAAAAATATATTTATTTTATAATATATTTATGTGGAAATTAAAATTCACATAATAAACATGTTAGTTTTATGCGAAAATTAGTTATATTTAAAAATAAAATATTAAATATTAAATTATGATTAAAAAATTATGAAAATTTTTATAATTAACCTTAAATATTACCATCTCAAGTCAACAACTCCAGTGGCTACATTCTGCATTTCAATAAATCTACTCTCTTTTCTTTCTTGAGTTCTAGTAAATCCTACCATTTATTAGATTTGTAAATTCCAATAAATCTCATTAATTACATCTCTTTTTTTGCCTTGTAATATCTTTTCTTAATAATCTTTCTTCATGCTTCTTTCATTAGTTTAAAAGCGCCTGAGCTAATATCATCACCTTCCCAAATAATCGGTAAATAACATAGACCTGGAAGATATAACAACAAAGATGGAAGTGGCTATAGTGGGTGACCTACATAGCAAACTAGCAATGGAGGAGTTATGTGGTCATGACTGGAGCTGTATTAGGATTATAGGAGCTATGTGGCAACGAGGACACTGACGAGAACAAGAGATGAGGAATTGAGAGAGGTAAACAAGAAGGGAGAGTAAGGATGAGGAAAGATGGTTAGGGTTGGGTAATATAGGGTTAAGAAGCTGTTAGACCTTTAAACTTCAGAGCATTTCTCAGCGACCTTTATAAGGAGCCCTAGGAGGGAGGTTAGCTCGATTACATGCATGAGGGAGGCACGCAAAAATACTAAGGCAAATGTGGGCCAGTGTAATCAGATTTGGTGCGAATTTTGGTAGAGTCTCGGACCTTTCGAAGATTGATTCAACTTAGGCTAAGGACTTGACGAACTAAGGACTTAGCCCATGCTCGAATGGATGGACGATGACTAATGGACTTATTGTGGGAAGCATTGGATAAGGCTAATGTGCTATGTGGGCTTCGGCAAGATCACACTGCATAATCAATGGATAGAGATCATGGGGAGATCTTGGACGATGTGGCAATGACGAAGAGTTAGAGTTATAGTAGAACTTAACATCTGAAGATGTTGGAGATCTTCGAGGATAAGGATGTTAGTTTTCTAGTTGAATGTAAACTCTATCTTTTTTTTATCTTTTAGATTCTATCATATCAGTTAGAGTCCTATTTGGATAGGGGTGTCATCTAATTAGTCCACGTGATGTAATTTGATAGAGATAGACGTGATCTTAGCACTATCTTAGGCAGTTCCATTTGAGTGGAATTCTGAATGTAACTTGGCATCCAAGTTAGAATGCCTATATATAGCTCTTTGCTCTCAACTCATTCACACAGAGAGTCTTCCTTGTATTCTTTCGAGGGAAAGTAATATAAAGGTTGGTTTTACCATATCTCTGTTGTTTCTTTATTGCCTTTATTTCTTATTGCTTTTGTAGCATTGTTTCTTCGAGTGTTCGAGGTAAACACTTCGAGGGTTATTAAAGGCTAAAGTTTTGCTTAAGCAGATCTAAGTACGGCTGCCATGCAAAGGGTGTTGGCGATCAACTTCGGTGAAAGTTCGAGTCTCAAGGTGATCTTTGTATCAACTAGTATCAGAGCCAAATTTTGAGATGGCAGTAGACAACTTGACAGAATGAGTGACTAGGGTGGAAGCACTCATTGGGCCAATTCCTCAAGGGGAGGAAGAGGTCACATCTCACAATACTTGATTCGAGATGTTGGAAGCGCAGATCCAACAGTTGAAACAACATATGGCAGATATGTTGAAAGCATAGGAGGAGGCCCAGCTAGAGATCACTGTGTTGAGGCGTGCCGTTGCAACTCTAGATGTCAAATGGGTTGAAAGCTCCACACTATAACTTTCCTCTATGAAGGTATGTGAACCCAGGGTGTTCGAAGGCGTGCGGGACACTAAGGTGTTGTAGAATTTCTTGTGAGATATGGAGCAATACTTTGCAGCTGCTAAGGTACCCACTGCTAAGAAGGTCAATGTGACGGCCATATGCTTGGATGGGGATGCCAAGCTCTAGTGGAGGATGAGGATCTCTACAGAGATTAGTGCGGGTAGAACTCTCGTGAAATCGTGGGTGCAGATGAAGAAGGAGCTCAAGGATTAGTTTGTTCCTATGAATACTTCTTGGTTGGCGAGAGATGCCTTGAAGAGACTCAAGCAGGATGGATCGGTAAAAGATTATGTTCAATCATTTAGTTCTCTAATACAGGATATTGAGAATATGTTAGATGAGGACAAGCTCTTTAATTTTCTGTCTGGGTTACAATCGTGGGCTCAAATGGAGTTACGGAGGCAGATCGTGAAGGACGTGGTTGGTGTAATGACGGCCGCTGATGCCTTGGTGGATTTTTGAATGGAGAAAGAATCTAAGGTGAGCTCCTCAAATTCTTCCAAGGGTAAAGGCCATGCCCAATAGGAGAAGATCGAGGGGAAGAAGCAGAAGAAAGACTCCAAAAAGGGGGATTTCAAGGGTAAAGGCAAGCAGAATGGTGGCTCTAAGAAAGGGGAGATGTCCTCGAAGAAGGGCAAGGTTACTTGTTACTTGTGCGATGGTCCACACTTTGCCAGAGAGTGCCCGAGAAAGGAGAAGTTAAATGCCTTAATTGTCAAAAAAGACGGTGAATCTTTGGAAGATGCGATACTAAATCTAATCGCCTTGCTTAATACGGTTAGTACTGAGTCGGTCCCCTTTGATAGATTAATGTATGTGGGTGTACAATTTGGGGAGAAAGGCGTAAGGGTGTCCAATGCCCTAATGAAGATTAAAACCCCTGTGGGAAAGGCACAAGCGGTTGTGGGAATTATTTACAATGTTCCAGTCAGAATTGGAAGTTGGCGTGCTAAGATGAATTTCATTATCATACCATTGGATGATTTCGAGATGATATTGAGGGTTGATTTCCTCAAAGCATCAAAGGTGGTGCTGTATCTGAGTTTGGGAGGTATGATGTTAATACAAGATCAAAATTTCTTCTACGTGAATTGTTATAGGTTCGATGGTAGAAAGACGAATGCTACAACTTCGGTAGGACATTTTTTTACAATGAGTATCGAGAAAGGGTTGAAGAAAGGTTTGGAGACCTATCTCACTTCCATGTGAGAAATCAGTGAAGACCACGTGGTGGAAGTCCTTGATGCGGTTGCAAGTTTGTTGAGGGAGTTTTGGGAGGTGATGCTGAAAGAGTTGTCGAAAACTCTTCCCCATCGTCGTGAGGTAGGTCACAGGATCAAGTTGGTTCCTGGAGCGATCCCACTTGCATGTGCCCCATATAGGATGTCCCCGATGGAATTGTTAGAACTTCGGAAACAATTTGGTGAGTTATTGGAGGCAGGGTTCATCCAACAATCTAAAGCTCCATACAACGCCTCAGTGTTGTTTCGAAGAAACAAGACAGTACACTTCGGATGTGTGTGGACTATATAGCTCTGAACAACGTAACGATCAAAAACAAATATCCAGTACCTTTGGTTCAGGATTTGATGGACAAGTTGTTAAGGACTGATGTGTTTACTAAGTTAGATCTTTGGAGTGGGTATTGGTAAGTGCGGATAGCTGAGGGTGATGAGCAAAAGACAATGTGCGTAACTCGGTATGGATCCTACAAATTTTTAGTTTTGCTGTTTGGATTAACTAACACCCCTGCTACATTTTGCAACCTCATGAATGATGTGCTGTACGAATTTTTTGATGAGTTTGTGGTGGTCTACTTATACGACATCGTGGTGTATAGCTCTAATATGGCAGAACATGTGGAACACTTGAGGTGAGGGTTTGAAAGACTTAGGCAACACAAGCTCTATGTGAAGATGGAGAAGTGTGAATTTTCCCAGTTGGAGATCAGATTCTTAAGTCACGTGGTGAACAAGGGTCAGGTCAGAATAGATTCGAGAAAAGTGAAAGCAATAGTTGAGTGGCAGGTCCCCACGATAGTACGAGAATTACAGAGTTTTCTCAGCCTGGCAAACTACTATAAGCGGTTCATTGTGGGATACTCCAAGAAAGCGGTGTCATTGACGAACTTGCTGAAGAAGAAGCAAGAGTGGTGTTGGTCAAGTGCATATGCGGAGGCATTCGAGAAACTTAAAGCCACTATCTCAATTGAATCGGTGTTGAAGCTGCTTGTGTTTGATCTTTCATTTGAGGTACATACTGATGCCTCGGACAAAGCCATTGGTAAAGTCCTTATACAGGAGGGCCATCTGGTAGCATTTGAGAGCTGAAAGCTTAATGGTGCGGAGCAGCATTACTCGATGCACGAGAAGGAGATGCTTACAGTGGTGCATTGCCTTGAGATATGGTGAGTATATTTACTGGGAACCAGGTTCGTTGTCCGAACGGATAATGTTACTAACACATTTTTCAGGACCCAAAAGAAGTTTTCCGCAAAACAAGCCCGATAGTAGGAGCTTATTGCTGAGTATGACTTCGTGTGGGAGTATAAACTGGGGAGACACAACAATGTCGCAGATGCCTTAAGTAGGAAGAAGGTATTTGTGACCCTTTATTCGGTCACGAGGGTGGAGTCCAACTTGTTGGAGCAAATTAAAGTGGCAGCTCCATTAGACACTATGTATTGTAAGTTGATTTCTCAAGTTAAAGAAGGTGTTGTACGCAGGTTTTAGCTCGAAAATGATGGGCTTTTTATGACTAAGAGTAGTTAAGTGTATGTGTCGATATTTGGTGGATTGCAGAAATAGTTGTTAAAGGAAACGTATGACTTGCAGTGGGCTGATCACCCAGGAGTCCAACAGATGCTAGAGCTCTTATCTCATTCCTACTTTTGGCTGAAGATAGAGAATGACGTGGAATGTTACATCAAGACGTGCCTCATGTGTTAGTTGGATAAGCCGGAGAGAAAGAAGGAAGCTGGTTTGCTACAACCCTTATCCATCCCTGATAGACCGTGGATGTCGATTTCATTAGATTTCATTAGTGGATTTCTAAAAGTGGACAGCATGGCATCAATCATAGTGGTAGTTGATAGATTCTCCAAATATGTGATTTTCGTGCCAACTCCTATAACTTATCCCTCGGGTGTTATAGCCAAGCTGTTCTATAAGAACGTGGTCAAGTATTTCAGAGTTCCAGTGGATATTATGAGTGACCGAGATGCCAGATTTACGGGCCGATTCTAGACGTCCCTTTTTAATATGATAGGTTGTGATTTAAAGTTTTCAACGACAAATCACCCACAAACTGATGGCCAAATAGAAAGAATCAACAATTTTTTGGAGGAGTACCTACGGCATTATGTAAGTGCAAGTCAATGTAATTGGTTGAGTTTACTTGATACTGCACAGTTTTGCTATAACTTACATAGATCTTTGGCTACGGAGAAAAGTCCTTTTGAGATTGTGTTTGGGATAACAGTCTCTCACACCACTGGAGATTGGTCAACAAAGGACAGGTGACAAATATCCTACGGTGCATAAGTTTGCGATGGAGAAGCAAGAGTTGTTGGATGAGGCAAGGGATAGTCTTCAGAAAGCTTCTCGACGGATGAAAAAGCAAACAAATCTTCGGAGGAGACCTTTAGAGTTTGACGTGGGAGATAAAGTTTTGTTGAAACTAACCCCTCAGATTTGGAAGAAGATCTCGAGTAAGTAAGTTTATAGGGGTTTGGTGCCAAAGTACGACGGACCGTTTGAAGTGCTACACAAAGTGGGAAACGTGGCATAGAGATTGAAGTTGGCCGAATAATTAAAGATACACCCTACTTTTCATGATAGTTTTCTCAAGCCTTACTATGAGGATGCATCAAATTTGAATAGGATTCAGGTGAAGTGAGCACCACTAGTTGTGAGAAAACAGTTTGAGGATCAAGTGGAGAAGATCCTAGATCATTAGACAATGGGTCAACACAAGAAAAATTGACGGACCAAGTTCTTGATTCAGTGGAAAGGTAAACCTGTTGCAGAAGCTACGTGGGAGAAAGTTACGACCATGTAGCAAATCGAAGATCAGGTGAACGCCTACCTTTAGACTAATTCGACGAGGGCGTCGAATCCATCTAGTGGGGGTAGTTTGTTAGACCCTTAAACTTCAAAGCACTTCTCAGCAACCTTTATAAGGAGCCTTAGGAGGGAGGTTATCTGGATTACACACATAAGGGAGGCATGTGAAAACACTAAGGCAAACGTGGGCGAGTGTGATCAGACTTGGTACGAATTTTAGTATAGTCTTAGACCTTGTGAAGATTGACTTGACCCAGACTAAGGACTTAGCCAATGTTTAGATAAATGGATCACGACTAATGGACTTGTTGTAGGAAGTATTGGATTAAGCCAGTGTGCTATGTGGGCTTTGGCAAGATCACACTGCATCATCAGTAAATAGAGATCGTGGGGAGATCTTAGATGATGTGGCGATGATGAAGAGTTAGAGTTACAGTGGGACTTAACATCTAAAGATAGTGGAGATTGTTGAGGATAAAGATGCTAGTTTCCTAGTTGAATGTAAACTTTATCTTTCTGTTATCTTGTAGATTCTATCTTATCAGTTAGAGTCCTATTTGGATGGGGATGTAATCCAATTGGTTCACATGATGTAATCTGATAGAGATAGACGTGATCTTAGCACAATCTTAGGCAGTTCAGTTTGAATGAGATTTTGAATGTAACTTGGCATCAAAGTTAGAATGCCTATATATAGCTCATTCGAGCTTTGCTCTCAACTCATTCAGAGAAAGAGAGCATTCCTTATATTCTTTTGAGGGAAAGTAATGTAAAGGTTAGTTTTACCGTATCTATGTTGTTTCCTTGTTGCCTTTATTTCTTATTGCTTTCGTAGCATTGTTTCTTCGAATGTACGAGGTAAACACTTCGAGGGTCGTTGAAGGCTGAAGTCTTGCTTAAGTGGATTTAAGTGAAGCTACCGTGCAAAGGATGTTGGCGATCAACTTTGATAAAAGTTCGAGTCCCAAGGTGACCTTTGTATCAGAAGCTTTGTTTTTTTTCATTTTAGTTTTAAAGTCTAAGAAATTTAGCCAACTTTTTGCTATTCTAAAACCACTTGGTACCGACCGAGACCACTAGTATAGGTTGGCACCTTGAGTCAGTATCATATCAATATTGGTAATAAGTATCAACCGGTACTAATTTGTATCCCTACCTAGCATATCATAAGGATTAAAATTTTATTTTTATATAATTCATAAATTGGTCCATAAAATTTGGTTTAACTTCTGTCCTTGTAATATTATGATTAATCCTTAAAATGAAGTTAGATTGAAAAAAATCATAGTCAAAGAAATTTTAATGTTTCATATTTATTTTCAAGGCAAGGTTAATAAATTAACACTAAGTATTACTTAACCTTTATATCATTAATATAGTTAGTAAATGTTATTTTATTTTAGAGTGAATACAACATCTTTAATTGTATAACTGTTACATAAGATTACAACGATTTTAATTTCATCTTATGAAAATTGTAAATAAACTAGTTATACAGTTTTCTTTGCCTATAGGGAAATAATTTATTTTAATTTTTTATTTACAATAAGAATTCTAGATGAAAAAATTTGTTTTGTCATCATAATTACATTTAATTTTATATATCCAACGCATATTCCTACCTTTTGCCTATAGAAATTAAATTTAATTACAAAATAGTTGTCTTTGCCTGTAGGGAAATAAATGTTTGAATTTGTTACACAATAAAGTATTATTCTTCATTGTATGAATATATGCATATTCTAATATTATATGGTCAGTATTTTCCTAATTAGAAATAAAAGGTTCTTTTGGCATTTTATATGTATTGAATTTGATTTGTATTTCATTTGACAAGGTGTAGTGAGAACCTTACTAAAAACGATATAGCTATAAGGTCTACTTGATTAAAGGAAAGTGAGCGAACATGAGGGAAATACATGATATTGTTGCTCAATTAAAGACCCTAAAGATTGAGATATTTGAGTCATTTCTTATGCATTTCATTTTATATTCTTTTTCCTATCGACTGTAATGAGTTTAAGACATCATGTTACACACATAAGAAAAATACGTTAGGTCATGTGTGCTTAAGAGGACTAGAGAATAAGGCATGGTAAGGTAGAAAGAAAACATCTATCTGTTTACAATAAAGGAAAAGCAAAAGGAAATAAGGGTATGAAAAATGTAAAGAAACATGAAAACATGTCAATAAAAAATGAAATGAACTGTAATGTTTCTTTTGTAGGAAAAAAGGACACGATTAAGCATTGCTCGAAACATAAAAGTTAGACAAAAGAGTAGGGATGGCAATGGACCGGTTCTTAAGCCGGTCTCGTTAATTTTTTTAAAATTAAAAGTATAAATAACATCTTTTCCTAAATTAAGTCCGAGCCAGGGTTGTCCAAACTCAGGCCTACCCAAAACCTAACTCATCTAAGCAAAACAATATCGTTTTGTTCAAAAGAAATTAAACCTCGGATTGATCTGGGCCTGATTTGACCAATAACTTGACCCATTAAAAATAACTGAATTTAGGCCTTTGAGTTAACCTATTGTCATCCCTACAAAAGAGAAAGGTATTCCTATATCTCAAGTGTGTCATGAATCTCATTGATTGATGTTTCTTATGGTTCATAGTAGATTGATTCTATTACCATAATTCACATTGTTAATACCATAGAAGAATCTCCAATCCCAAAGAAGTTGAGAGGTAAACAAAGTTTTCGTTCAAGCAACATAACGAGTTCACATGTTAATGCCATAAGATCATTATGAATAATTTCAATTTTTAATTTGTTTAAGATCTGTAAAACATTTTATAATTTTCACGTTCTTTAAAAATTTTAAATTCATATTGTAAAATAGATATTTTTATTAAACTAATTTTTAAATTATATGAATGATCTTTTGTTTAATAAAAAAATAATTAATTATGGTTATTTATTTAAAGATACTCTTGACCCCACTTAATAATGCAATAAGCATGATAAAGTTGGTATTAAACAAGGGAACATGAATGACGAATATTTCCAAATATGGCATTAGAGATTTAGTCATATGTCTGTTCAGAGAATTGAAATATTTATTAATGATAGTAGACTAATGGATAGGTTTATATCTTACATTTTATTTTAGGATAATTTACTTGGTATTTAGAAAATTTATACATGTTTTACAAGGATTTTATTATATTTTTCTATGTTTAGTTTATTGTTATATAAGTGTTGAATTTAAAGAGTAAACTTGATACTAGTTCAACTTTATCCATATTTATCCAACTAATGACATTTTTGATTCAAAGATAAGAAGATGGGCAAAAACTTTAAAGAAGGTAAAAGGAGCTAATTCTATCTAGAAGATGCCTAAACATAGAGAAGTTGATGAAACAAGGCATAACAAGTGATGATGTTATCTGTAGATAGGTGTTTGTATTTTGCTAAGGGCTAATAAGCATAATAAGATTGAAATTAGAGCTAATTTTAGAATTACGCTAGACTCATTTTAATTTATAAAGAGAAATTTTACAGAACTAGCACCAATTACAACTTAGTGTTAATTGTCAATGTTAGCAGTAGTTCGATGTTAGTTCTTAGACAAAATTTATAAGGACATATTGTCTCTTAAGTTTAAATCATCTAAAACTTTGATTTTGTAACCTTATTTATGAATACTTGTATTACAATTAACCTAGGATTTTTCTAGTAGACTTTTTGGAGCTATCTAGCTAAGTTTGTCATTGTTTTGTTCTTTCCTAGCACTGGAGTAAGAATTGCAGGAGCTTGTAACATCTTCCCCAATTCTTTCTTTTACTTTTCTTTCTATGTTAAGATTTATATATTTTGTTTTATTTTCATGATTTATGGTGGCTAGGAACCTTATTTAGGGTTAGAGATGTAACTTGTAATTATTCTTCAATTAGTTACACATGTTTTGATTATTTCATTATTCTCTTTGTTCTTAATGTTATATTTGTGATTAGTGATCATAAATTTATTCTTCGATATTATGCGAAGCACTAACAAGTGAAGTAGAATTTATTCACTAAGACAATAAACAATTTAGTGCTAAAGAATGAAGGTTTCTTAGAGCTTAGTTATAACTGTATAAATTAACTATATTTAATGAGTTTGATTAGGATAGATTATGTATCGAAAAGTGGTAGTTATAT
>JANQBM010181163.1:0-23576 GCA_025594535.1 Erythroxylum domingense | reverse complement strand
GAGCACTTGTTAACCTTCTCTTGAGCTCCTCAAAGCTTTTCTGACATTCCTCACTCTAGACGAATTTCTGATTCTTCCTTAATAACTTAGTCATCGGAGTAGCAATCATAGAAAATCCTTCCACAAACCTTCTATAATAACCTGACAAACCCAAGAAACTCCTCACCTCTGTCACTGACTTGGATGCCTGTCAATTCACTACTGCTTCAACCTTCCTTGGATCCACATGTACCCCATTCTTCGAAAATACATGTCCAAGGAATATCACCTCATGAAGTCAAAACTCACACTTGCTAAACTTAGCATAAAGTTCCTTCTCTCTCAGTGTTTGTAACACTCTCATGAGATGCTCCTCATGTTCCTCTTCACTCTTGGAATAAACCAAAATGTCATCGATAAACACTATGACAAACTGATCCAGATACTCTTTGAAGACCCTATTCATAAAATCTATGAATGTAGCTGGAGCATTGGTCAAACCAAATGGCATGACTAGGAACTCGTAATTCCGTACCGAGTTCTAAAAGCTATCTTACTTACATCAGATTCCTTGATTCTGAGCTGATGAAAACCTGACCTGAGATCAATCTTGGAAAAGACCCTTGCTCCCTGTAGCTGGTCAAATAGATCATCAATCCGAGGCAGAGGATACTTATTCTTAATGGTCACCTTGTTTAGTCTTCGGTAATCTATACACATCTGCCATGTCCTATCTTTCTTGACAAATAGAACAGGCGCTCCCTAAGGTGACGAACTTGGCCTGATGTACCCTTTCTCTAATAGTTCCTCCAACTGTTCCTTAAGCTCTTTCAGTTTAGCTGGAGCCATCCTATACGGTGGTATAGAAATAGGTGCGGTTTCGGGAATCAAGTCAATGGCGAACTCGATTTCCCTTACTGGTGGCAACCCAGGCAAATCCTCTGAAAACACATCTGGAAATTCCCTCACAATAGGAAAATCCTCTAACTTCCCTCCATTCACATTAGTGTCCACAACATGTGCCAAAAAGGCTTCATATCCTTTTCCCATCATTCTGTCAGTTAGTAGATAATTCTTAGTGCTGATGTTCTCCTGTCTCCTCTGAAAATTACTCTCTCACTATTACCCAAATCAAACTCCACTTCTTTAAGGCTACAATCCAACTTTGCATGATACTTTTCCAAAGCATCCATTCCCAATATCACATCTAGAACTTTTAACTCCAATGGTAGCAAATCCACTACTAGTTGAGCACCCTCAATGAAGAGCTTACAATCCCTATACACTTGACTGACTATCACATTCCTCCCTAAAGGAGTACTAACTATCAAGGGGTTATCCAAAGGCATCAAATTAACATAATGCAATGTTATGCTTGCAGAAACAAAGGAATGTGTGGAACCAGAATCAATTAGCAAAAACACTTCGGAATCAATCAACTGAGCCATACCCGTGATAACCTCTGGTGCGGCTGCAACTTCCTCTCTGGTCATAGCAAACACTCTTGCCTGCACTGACCCCTTGGCCTTCCTGGAGGTACAGTCTTCTTTGTAGCTCCAGAACTACCCACTTCAGTAACTGGATTGGTACCCACTGTTTCTGCTTTTTTCGGGGCTTGAAACTGTGATCCCTCCTTTCTTATTACTTGAGGACAATCCCTGATCATATGTCCCTTCTCTCCACATAGAAAACATGCTCCCAGTAACTTGAAGCATTCTCCCCTGTGCAGTTTCCCACAATGCTCACATTGGGGGTTCTTGTTTCTATAAATAGCTACTCTTCTTATTAAGCGAAGCAAATATCATTTAAAACATATGGGTGGATATGCAGACTTGAACCTTATTATCCATGCACCAAAGTAGAGATAAATCTTTTTTAGAGCATTTGTTACTTTGATTCTTAGCAAAAACAATATGACACATGAATTTATGCAGTAATAAGTCCGTAGGATTCTTAATAACATTATTAGGTGCATTGCGTGGATCAAACACATCCAACCACGTTAATTGCTTCCAATATTTTTTAGTATGAAAATTTTAATTTTTTTAACAATTTTTTATTTTAGAAAACGAAATATTTCTTCCATGATATCATAATCCAAATTATATGGGCTTTTTACAATCAAAACCAAAAATAATCTAACTTGTCCGACTTATAGTGTAACATAATGTAAAATTCAAGGTTCTTCAAACACAAGATAATCACAATGTATAAATTTATCCCATTGACTTCGAGCACTCAAAGACTCATCTTTCTCTTTCAAATTTAAATCTTCTAAAATTGAAAATTCTTAATATCAAGGTGCAATAATCATTTTAGAATGAAGTTTTTAAAATTTCTTACCCTCTTCTTAAGAGAAGATCAGGAAAGGAGCTCCAAAATCCTTTGTTAAATTATATGCACATTCTAAAATCCTTTGTTAAATTCTAACGTAATTCAATTTAATCACAATAAAGCATCATGAATAATTCATAAGAAAACTTAGTTATTCTATTAAATTAAAGTATCAATATAAACATATAGTCATAGGGATCATTGAATCTAGATCTATGCTAACGTAGTCCATACTAAGATAAAGAAATTAATAAGAACCAAGAAAGACAACAAGATAACACAGATCATTCTTATAGATCTTGAAATTTTGATGTCTTACTTGAATCTTGGTGGAAATCCACTTTCTTTTCTCTCAAGTTACTCCTTTATTTTATTAAGACAATCTAATTAATCTCCAATATGATGTGTTACCCTATAATGCCAAAAACTACTTTTTATTCTTACAAAATCCTATAAAATTAAAAATGTCTCGACCAATATAGGTCTATACCCATCATATGTTCCTCTCGTTTGCAACAACTCTCAAGTTTACAAAAAACAAAAATTGTCAACATAGTTATAGAATATGGACCTATGTTGGACTTATGTTCTATGACATACAACACAGCTTCATGAAGGTGTTATATTGGTGCCTCATGTTGTACCCATATTCCTTTAAAGTAAAGCTAAAACTTCTCTTACTTGGTTGCAACTTGTCTAAATTCGTTCCTTCTTTATTGGGGAGGTAAAACAAGGTTTGTAAACAAAATAAAACCCATATGAGTAGAAAATCCAATAAAAAACCTTCCTAACACAAACAAAATGTTCTCCAAATCTTACTAAAAACATAACCTAATTAATACATATCAAATTTTTGTATACTTAAGCATTTGTTTACCCTCAAGAAAGTCAATTTCATCACTCTTAACTTAAATAGGTGGTAAATTTGAGAAAAAAATGACAAATTATTCACATCAATCAAGATTTTTAATTACCCATTTATTTAAAAAGTTCATCAAAGTGCTAGGCACTTAGCTATATGTGGTCATAAATCAATTCAATTTTAATCTAAAATCCTTTAAATTTTAACTTAATCCCTAAAATTTAACCTAATACATAAAGTAAACATACATGAGTAAGATGCTTCAACTTTCAAAAATTTTCATAACCTATCAAAGAAAGTAAAACATTATCTTTAAATTAACACATAAGCATTTAAAGGTTTGTTTGAAAAGTAACAAAACCTTTTGAAACGAGAATAAAAACATTATCATAAATACTTATGTTTACTTTTTTAGTTCACTGTTTCAAATGGTTACTAGCACTACTCTTTAACTTCAACCTTTTTTCTTGGTATGAAGCTAATTGAGTGAATTTATTTTATACTCATTTATTCACAAACAAATTCTTATTTGTTTTCTTTTCCTTATTCTTTTTATTATAATAAAAATGCTTATAAAGAATTCATTTATAATCCAATTGTATGTTCTAATTATACATAAAAGTAATATATTGCAAATAAAATATTCATTTTTAAATTAATAAGCAAAATTAGAAATCAAGTATCATAGTCAACGCTCATAACTAATTTCCTACACAAATCAAATTACAAAAACAACTAAACTTATGATAAAATATCTCGATTAATATTCTTTTAATGTTATAATTTTTCTTATAATTGTTCTATATTAAGATAATTTTAATGAAATTTAGAAAAAAAAAGTAATCTCTCCTCCTATAATTGAGTTGGACATTATCTTCAGTGTACACACATAATAAAACAAGTAAAAATATAAAAAAGGAAAAAAGAAATTGTAATAAATGGTACTCCTTTGACGATAAAGCTATATAGTTGTAATTTCAACAAACTAGTGGTAGGTATCATGTATCTATGGTGAAAGCACATAAAAATACAATTGAAGTTCTTAATTTAAAACATAAGCTACAAACATCAAAATCATTAAAAAAACTAAAAATTAATGCTAAAGATTCCTAAAGCTACTAAACTAAAATAAAAACACCTAAACCGTTAGGTTGGCTCCTAATAACTGCTTCTTTATTATTCCTTTAGAGGGAATCCTTACTAAATTCCTAATCATTAGTTCATTAGCTTCTAAATTTGTCGCATGCTTTCATATAATAGGTTCATCCATCTCCTCTTCTTTACCTTGTATGATACAAGTATCTAATAGGTCCTGTGTGATTATCTCTTGTATACCATGAGAAATTTTAGCATCAATCACATCTACAAAGAAATAAGTAACATCTTTCCCAAGCGGATGTATCATGGCTTCGGATATCTTAAAGTCTACTTTCTTATCCTCTATCCTTAAAATTAATTTCCCATCATACACATCTATCATAGCTTTAGTAGTAGCTAGAAAAATCATCTTAAAATCAAAAGAACTTATATATCAATAGGAAAGATAGACTTGTCAACCTTAACATGTTCTATAATCTCCCTATGATACTTAATTAACCTATTCACTAATTGAATGCTCATCCTAGTTAGTTTAGGTTTACCTAACCCTAACTTCTTAAAAAGGTCATACGATATCAAATTAATACTAGCTCTTAAGTTCATTAATGCCCTTTCAATTGTCAAAAGTACAAACATTACAAGGAATAGTAAAACTCCCTAGATCCTTATATTTTAGGTAGCTTGTTTTATAATATGGCAAAGCTCTCTTTACTTAAAGTAAACATCAATAACTCCTCGAGTCTCCACTTATTAGAAAATATATCCTTTAAGAATCAAAATACTTTAAGTTCATCCATTAAGGATAAATTAATTTGTTTTGTTAGCAGTAATGGAGAATTCACTAACTCTTCTTACTTAAAGGCTATAAGACCTCATCATCCGAATACATCATGGTATAATATAGTGTGGAAAGGCTCCCTAATGCCTAAGGCTTCTTTTGTAACTTGGTTGCCAGCTAGAGTAAGGATAAACTAAAGGAAAGCAATGATCAAATTTGTGTCTTATATAACACATTACCTGAAATTGCTAATCACCTATTCTTCAAGTGCAAGTTCTTATACTCTGTTTGAGTGAGGATATAACAAAAAATGAATTTAGTTTGCCCTGTGAATAACTGGGAAGATATTTTTTCTTAAGTTGAGAATCGCTATTAAAGTATTGGAGAAGACAAGAAATGCCCGAGTTTTATTTTAACTGGCTCAGTCTACTAGATTTGGTTTCTTTGAAACCAAAGAATCATTAGGGATAGATATATACAAACAAATATGTTATTGCAAATAGGACTTATTGTTAGATCAGAGAGATACTGATAACTAACCAAGTTACTAATAGTTTAATTTGTTCTATGAAATGAAATTGATATATGGTGTAGCTTATGCCATGACTATTTTAGATTATGTTCTAGCTTTTCTCTAAAGATAAACTATCTAACTATATAGTTACATAACTATTTTATCTATAGTCTTGTACCTGCCTTAATTTCCTTTTTGACTATTTCAATGATATTTATTTATTTTTCTTACAATAAAAAACTTATAATACTTTAGCATCTAAAGAAGAGTTTCAATAAAAATTTTGTTAATATGTAACTTTTTAAAAAGTTCTAAAAACTTTTCAAATTTATATTCCTTTCTATTTACCTTAAGTTTACCCAGATATGAAATTTTTTGATGGTACTCTTTGACAACTTACTTATTTTGCTCCTTCTCTTTTTCTTTCTTTTCTCCTTATCCTTATTTTCTTATGCAAAAAACTTTTCCTTCTTTTTTTCTATTTTTCTTCTACTTTTAGCTCTTTACAACTCCTTAAAGTTACCGTGTTCACTTGTTCCCTTATGTTTAGCTCAATGTTACTAGGAAAAGTACTTAACTAACCCTTCAAAGATAAGTATAGCAAGCTATCTTATATTATTTTCCAAGTTTTGGATAAAGGCTTATTGATTATAAAGAGCACCTTAGTACTTTGAAAGCAAGACACTTTATTTCCTTTCTTACTATTGTTAATGATAAAATTTAGGTGGAGCCCCTTTCCATATTATCCTAATTATTCCAAAAAAAAGTTATGATTATTGCTTTATCCTATATAATTTACCACAAAATTGACTTACATGATTGGTTGTTCCTTGTTATAAGGTGCATGATATTCATAATTAGGGTGATTGCCATCACAGATATTACAATGCTTCACTTGTACTGGTTAAACTACCAAAATTATACTATCATGCTTCTTACTCAATGCTTCCAACTTCACCTCTAATTTTGTCACTACATCAACGTAATCGATGCCACTTGATTTTGTCTTTGGCCTTAGATTTCCCCATAAGTAATAATGCATAATAATAGCAAAATTTTAATTATTTAAGAGTCCTAAATTAGTAGTTCCACCCGAAGATGCATCATTTAACCGCATGAATGGTGACTCAATCCATAACAAAAAAAGTCTACATCTATAATCCCCAATCAACTCTATAGTGCGGGTACTTCCTTAACAAAACTTTCCATCTCTCTTAAGTATCATATAAAGTTTCACTCTCTAATTACTGAAAAGAAAAGATGTCATTCTTGAGTTTTTATGTTTGTGCTTAAGAAAAATACTAAGCTAAAAACCTTTTAGCAGGACCATATAAAGTGGAAATAAATTTAGAAGGTATTTACTTAAACCATAATTTAACTTTTTCCCTTAATGTAAAATGAATTACCTAAATTAAGTAAATTTTAACCTATAATTGATTTGATTCTTTATAAAGATAATATGAAATTGAGATAAAGATTCTTGAAAATGTAAAGGCAAGAAAAATAGTTATTGCAAATGCAAAGAAAGACTATATTATTATAGATGACTTGATTTAATGAAATTCATATTTTACAATATTAAAATAAAGTTTTTTAAGAGTATGGTCAATTAGATTAGGAAATCAATCAAGGGAAGAACATGGAAGAAAAGAGGCATCTCAAATTGGTCTTAAGGTATTGATTGCTTAAAATGGTTTACCATGTTAAGCTAATTGACCTAGTTGGTGTTTGAATGATCAATCAAAGACGATATTTAATCAATTCACGATAGGAACATGTTACTTTACCAACTTTTTTTAATTAGAACTATCTAGTATATAACTTTTTCTCTTATAGGATTATTCAATTTCCAATATTTAGTTGAAACTTTACAGATAAAAATCTAATTTTTAAATATGAAATAAGAGTTAAATTAGAAGAAGAAAATGATAATTATTCAAGTTTTGACTTTTTAGAATCATATTAAGATTGATCTACTAACATTACCCTTTATGACTTTTTAACTACATGGAAGTTTTCACGAGTAAAAGATATTTTTTTAAGCTCGATAATTTTTTTAAAGCTCATGTAAGACTTTTGAAAATTTTGTAGCAATTTGATATTCATCTATTATTTAATGATTGTTAGTTTTCTTTATATTCCTTTACTTAATTTGTATTAAACTTGTTATTAGTTGAATTTTGGGAATTATTCATATTTTGCCTCTATTGAAATATTGTTGCATAATGGCTAAAAATTTCGAGAATATAAGTGGAATATTCCATATGAGATTAGCTATATCTATTAACAATTTCCAAGATTCATTATATCCATCAAACCAAGAACATTTTCCAAGATTCATTATATCCATCAAACTAAGTGATCTAATTAGTTTATAAAATACTCATAGTATCAATCTCTAAGGTTAATCAAGATTTAGGACATACCTTAAAGAAAATGAGGTTACCTTCCTTAATTCTTATTTCATTTAACTTATCATGCATGGTTTGGTAAATTAGGAAGCAACCATATTAGGTTTTAAAATTATGCATTGTTTAGACTCTATAGTGTTAGTATGTCTATATCATAAATGTCATTTCTTTTAAAATATTTTACATAAAATTTTTCGTTTTTTAATCATTCCTAAAGTTTTTTCATTTTTTCTATTTTTAAATTTTTAATTTCATTCAAGAAACTTTTTCAATCATCATTACAATCAATAGTTTACATAAGCATTTTTATGGTATTTTTTATTGACTAACCTCTTCCAAGTCTTTCTTTTGAAAAGATTTTGTCATTGTACATAAAATAATATTGGAGCAACATCAATCAAGATACGTCAAGATCAAAGGCCTTAAGGAAGAAAGTTAAAATTTAAATTGCTTAATGGGTGAACTTATAGTTTAGAGTAAAAATAAGAAGATTCAAACTTATCAGTATTTATCACAGTATATTGGCAATCATGGCAAGATGTGATAATTTTAAGATGATAAAAATAAGACCAAATATTTCTTCATCCAAAATTAGAAGGAAGATCAAGATGCACCTAATTGAGATAGTATGGTAGATAGTCATCAAATGTGAAGAGCTATATAGACATCATATCTATACCTAATATTGAAGAAATTAATTAAATTTCTTTTCCTTTATTTCAGTTACCTTTATATTGTAAATCTTTATTTTTTAACTAATAACAAAATATCATGATCGAAAGAACTAGTTTTCTAAAAAGGATAAAATGAGAATTAGGGCCAAATAAGATACCAAAGTTCTCCAGTATATTGAATTGTTTTACATTTAACATTTATCATTCATTTTTAAATGTCGAAAAGTGATAGTCTTTACTTATCATGCCTTTGTCCTTTTCAAGTTTGTTATTTATTACAGTGATAAGGAAGAAATCCAAGAGAACTAATAAAAGAAACTTACACCTAATAAGAAGAAAGTCTAAGTAAATAGAAAATTCATAATCAAAATATAGAGATGTGGATAAATTAAGGCACATAGATTTGATTTCTATATGTTGTACCATTCTAAATGCTTTTATGGAAGTTTACCTATCATTTTGTACTAGTTTAGTTAAGAGAGGTTGATCCAAGAGGAATAAAGTAAGCATTACATCTAACCCTCATAATATTAGCCATTCAAATATGATAACTGATTTTAATTATCTGATCTTAATTTTAAATAAAAAATTAAATAGCACTGACAACAGCACAATTAAACAACAAGAACAACTAACATATAAGAATAATACTAGATAAGAATTCCCACTAGCATTGTTATCTATGTTATTAAGCTTTTAGCTTATTGTTTCTTTTTAATTCATTATTAGCATTATTGAATCTAATACATTTTAAATTTGTCTAACTTTCTGAATTACTTTTTCCTCATAGTTAAATTAGGTTATTCAATGTCTATAGCCCTACAGGAATGAAGTTTTTGTTGATCTTGATCAAAAAGGTTTTAAAAGCCTCCTGGCTATCCTAGTAAAGTATGCAATCAATTATTTAGTTACATGTTAGAAATATTGTTATAAGAAATGATTTTCACATTTTTCTTGAAAGAACTAGGCATCCACATTACTATTTTTTTATTTTTTAGATTGGTTATAAAAGAAATTAACATACACGATAATAATCTTTGAGATTATAAGTAATTATTCATTTATTAAAACAAGTTAAATTAGGGAAATTTTAATTCGAATTAAGATGTTAACAATATGTGTATAATTGATGTGTTTATTATTCCTAATTTAATTAGTTTCTTCGATATGTGCCTTTTAACAATTAAGAATTTTTAATCCATAAATTTAATTTTCAAATCCTTTATATTGCAAATTGACTTTCTCTCTAACATACTTTCCTATTGTTCTATTTTGCATAGGAAATTTGAGCAATCTAATGAATACAAGAGGTTCTCATATATTTTCCATTTATACTGCACTTGCCTTTTATTTATCATAAATGTCATTATGGAATTGTTTTTACAAGCATTTTATAGTCTAAGATCTTTCTTTGATGCAACTATGTTTTTTCTTTTTTAGTTGGAAGGGATTGTATATACCTTTGAAACCTTTATGAATTGATAGAGACGATATTGGATGAAGTCAAAAAGAAATATTATTCTATTAGATTTGTCTTATCATATTGGTTATTTCTTAAGCTGCAACTTCTTTTAGTTCTTAGGAAGATTTCTAGAAAATGGATGTATACTCTATAAATAACAAAATCCAATCAGCAATAAATTGATAACTAAATTTGCATCCATTGCACATTTTCACATCTCTTGCAAAATGTTTGTCTTTTAACATTCTTGTTTCCAACCTTAAATCTTAACTTTGTGAGTGAGCATATAGAGGCACTTGAGGAGAATGACATAGAGTATAAAGCACTTGGCTTCCCTGCTTTAAGTTGCACTTCTTCTCTAATCATAGATTTGGCAGATGAAGTAATAAAAACTTTACCTTGGTATATACCTTACAGCTAATCAGTTGGTTATAAATTTTGAGATATAATTAAATAAAGGAATTCTTTATCTTTATGTATTTTTATTAATTACATTTTATGTTTTAATACTAAAGGTAAAATCTTTAGAATAATTACTTTGCAATTAACATTATGATGAGATCATAATTATGAGATTCAGTTTGCAATATATTACACCTAAATTGTTTCTAGTTATAGTTTCATTAAGATACGATATTGATGAAACATTAAAACTAGCACAAATTATGACAGTGCATATCGAGTGCACTTTAAAATTTACCTGACTCTGCACACTAAAATTTGTAGTTATGGTGAGTCAGGATCGAATCCACAGGGAATGTTTGGTTAATTTTTTAACAAAATTAATTGATGTAAGGAAAATATAGGGGGTTGAGGATTTTTAAGCAATTTAGAAATTAAAGAAAAAGTAAACTATCAAAACAAATTAAAACAAAAATGAGAAAATGAGAAAATTTTTGAATATAAGTAAGGTCCGGTTCTAGGGTCAATCTCGACCTAAACACAATCAAACATATTCCATCATCCTAACGTTTTTACAACTCTTTTCAAACTATTGATCTGAGACTAATGGAATGCTTTACTAATCTCAGTTTTTCCTTAGGTCATGTTTAATCAAGATACGATTGTTAATTAAACTTAACTACCAAATAACCTAGGATACAATCTCTAGATTTAATTTGGCAGCTGCATTACGAATTAGAAAACAATCAATAGAGGTAGTAACCTCACACGTTCGGGTTATCTAACCTAAGTTATGTTGTTCCTAATGATTAATGATCATTAGATGCTACTCAAAAATATTAAAAGTAACTATTACGGATTACATTCAATGTTAAGCAATAGGTTCGAAACAAAACAATTAAAATAATGTATTAAGATCATTCATCCAAAAATCTAATCAACTTAACTGTGATTTGGCGTTGATATTCCCATTAAACCGACATTGGGAAGTTAGCCTTCCATCTCCATTTTTATGCTCCAAGTGTGAGTCATCTTCTTCATCCTTTGGTTCTGAAAAACAAAGAAAACCTACCCATCTACTCTATTCCATGTTACTACCATCTTCTTCCTTTGCTACTATTTGTCGATGGGATAAAAAAAGATGGTGGTCCATCCCACTATTCATATATCCTCTCTTTTGTTTCTACTCCAATCCTTCTCTCATGCTTCTCTTCTATTTCCAACCACGCTACTATATGTTGATTTGACAAATTAACTTCATGGTTTTTGGTCCTAGCTACTGTTCACGTAGCTTTCTCTTCTCCACCGCAAGCTTTCGGTTGCTCCTCCTTTTCACGCAACTCTTTGTTTGCTCCTCTCTTTCACGCCTCCAAGCTAAGTTAAAATTTAAATGAAGAAGCCTCCTTACGTTTTCTTCACTCTCCAGCTTCAGTTCTCCTCCTTTCTTTCAGCTATCCCTCATTTTTTTAATCTCTCTTTTAGACCCTTCAGCTGACTGCTCACCCAGCCGACACACCCCTCTCTTTCTTTCCAAAGCTAGGTTTCCAATAAGAGTAATATTGGACAGGTGTAGGGTGATGCTACTCTCCAGTTATCCCAAAAGAAAAAAAATCCTTTCTTTTCATCTGAAACATTAGTAGCAAAATGGACAGCTCACTTGATTCACGTGAATGAGTTGCTTTGTAGTAATATTTACTCACATTGCATGGCATGTTGACAACATTTTCTTCATGTTCTTTTCATTTTCTTGTCTTCTTCTTGTTTTTAATTTCTTTCTTCATGCTTTATGAATCAATAGAGTATGGAAATTGAGAAGATGAGTTCAATAAACATGCTTTCAGGTCATTTTAGTTCTTTTACTTTCAAAATGTACCTAAGATTAAAAAAAATGAGCTAAAATGAGTATCCTAAGCATTTCTAAGGCATTAATCACTAGGTGTTGAAGATAAAATAGATCAACATTTAAACACATATCAAATTCCCCCACACTTACCTTTTGACCGTCCTAGGGCAAATTTTCAAAATCAAGTTCACAAACTAACATTTTTATTCATTTTCCAAATCTTTCAAGAATAAATAATCATAAGTAAAGATGAATGACTTTTAAAACCTATAGCAAAAACTCAACATTCAAGCTTATACTCATGATCAATCAATATTCACCACCCTTAGAAACTAAAGTAATCTAGAGGTAGACATGGACAAAAAGTGTTTAAACAAGATATTTCCATGGGTACACTCAAACACTGCTCATGATCACAATAATCCATAACATTGCATATCATTTCATTTCTCCACCACTAAAAGTCACATGCATAATCATTAATCAAAGGACTTTTCTAGGGTTGTAATATGGATAAGGATAAGGTGGGATGCACTTTGGTTAATTTAGTTTGAAAGCCATTAAGCTAGTGAAGCAAAAGTAACAATTAATGAAAAATCAAACGCACAAGTTAGCATTCAATCAAAATTGGGTACTGTCAACCATAAAGAATGCAACAACTATGTTTCACAACTCAATTATCTCTCACATCATAAACCATATGAACATAACACAATGAAATGCTCCATCCAATACAACATCCTCTTCATATGTTATATACTCAAACACCCAACCAATACAACTTAAGGAGGATAAACTATTAGTTAATGACTTTTCACAACAATTGCATTGCCTCCTTCATACTTTCTTTATTTAAAAATTTTTCTTTTCTTTTTTTCTTTTTTTAAAATATAAAATGGAAAGAGGCTACATCAAACATAGGGTTCATAACATGACATTTTAAAAAATTTAACCAACCCACATGTAAGCAAACCCCCACATTTAAACATTTACACAACCACATTCATCAAGAATTAAGAAATGCTCTACTAGCTTTAAAGCTTGGGTAAGACATTTGGTTATGTGGATGTAATATGGCTTATACAAAAGAAAAGGTTAATACATATCAAAAGGGATTAGCGAGGGAAATTTACATAAATGGGTAGGCTATTTTGCTAATGTAGCTTATAATCAACAAAGAATGCTTAATCATTTTTATAAACATGCATGTGATAAAAAATGTGGTTTCGAATAGAAATTCAACGCAAATTAAGGATGTATATGTCATGAAGGTCACTTATAACAAATAAAACAGTGAGATTGATATGAATGTGTCAATCTAATATGGCTCAAAATCTCACTAGTTTTTGTCTACCGCTAGTCACCTCTCTTCTAAGAATAACGTACATTAACTAATCACAACAACAAAAGTACATGCCAAATTTTTCCTATGTATTTTTCTAGTCAATTCACGTTGTAATTATGACTAAATAATCTTAATAGAAATAGAAAATAAGAAAATTTTTATTTTTTTCATTTGATTTTGAAAACCGCCTAAGAAGTCACATTAGCTACAATTAAACTCAAAAACATGCATAAAAACTAATATACCATACCCCCACACTTAAAACTTACATTGTCCTTAATGTAAAATCAAATGCAAGAAATGGAGCAGTTATTAAAAATAACAAATGTGAAAAGGTAAAAAATAGAAATTAACTCCCCTTGCATTGCCTCCCAAACAACACCTTTGTTTAACGTCGTTGGCTTGACCTCCAGTTATGCGCATCAAGTGATACTAGTCACATCCTTCAGCATCAACACCTCTAAATCCTCCGTTTGGAAGCCCTTATAATACGACTTCAAGCGATGATCATTCACTCTAAATGTCTTATCAATTTTAAAGCTCTGTATCTCCACTACACCAAAAGGAAAGACATAAGTGATAACAAACGGAGCATCCCAACATGAACGCAACTTATTTGGAAAGAGTTTGAGTTTGGAATGATATAGTAACACTTTTTGACCCACCAATAAGCTTTTCCTCGAAATCATCTTATAATGAAAAGCTTTCGTCCTCTCCTTATATATCACTACATTTTGATATGACTCATTCCTCATCTCTTCCAACTCTTGAAACTGTAACTTCCTATGCACTCCTGCATCATCTAAGTGCATGTTGCATCTTTTAATAGCCCACTATACCTTATATTGTAATTTCACAGGAAGATGACATGGCTTCCCAAACACTAGCCTATACGGAGACATTCCACTTAGTGTTTTGTAAGCCGTCCTGTTGGTCCATCATGCATCTTCCAGTCTTACATTCCAATCCTTCCTATTGGGCTGCACGATTTTCTCCAAGATTAACTTGATTTCTCGATTTGAGACTCCAGCTTGCCCGTTGGTTTGGGGATGGTAAGCAGTAGAAACTTTGTGCGTGATGTGATATTTTCTGAACATTGCTTCCATCACCCTATTCCAGAAGTGGGTTCCTATGTTGCTAACGATGGCTTTTAGTATCCCAAACCTAGAAAGAATGTTAGCCTTAACAAAATCTGCAACAACCTTGGAATCATTAATCCTAGTGGCTTTGGCTTCCACCCATTTAGAAACATAATCAACCACAAGTAATATATAAGTCAAGCCTAAAGATGGAGGGAAAGGTCCCATAAAATCAATGCCCCAAACGTCAAAAATTTTGCATAAAAGCAAAGGAATTTATTGATCCTTACGGGACAGGTTACCTAACTGATGGCATCTATCACAGGATTTGCAGAAGGTATACGCATCATTGAACATTATTGGCTAGTAAAAGCTATTTTCTATAACTTTATAAGCTTTCCTTTTCACTCCAAAATGTCCTCTGCAAGTGTACGAATGGTAAAATACTAAAATTGATGATGATTCATTTTTCGGTACACACCTCTTGATAACTTGATCTACATAGTGCCTCCAAAGATACAGGTCATCCTATATGTAATATTTTGTTTCACTTCGTAGTTTATCCCTCTGAGCCTTTGACAAACCAACAGGTAACTCGTTACTAACTAAAAAATTGTCAATGTCTGTATACCATGGTGGTGTCACATCGACAGAAAATAATTGCTCATTTGGAAAGGTTTCTCATAGAGGGATATCATCTTCTTCCTTTATCAAACGGTTGAGATGGTCCGCCACCACATTTTCTGCCCCCTTCTTATCTCTGATCTCCAAGTTGAATTCTTGAAGGAGGAGAATCCATCTAATCACCCTCGATTTTGCTTCTTTCTTTGTGAACAAGTATTGTAAAGCTGCATAGTCAGAATAAACAATCACTTTAGCACCAAGCAAATACGATCGAATTTTTTCCAAAGTAAAAACCACAGATAACAGTTCCTTCTCAGTAGTGGAATAATTTAATTGAGCTGGGTTTAGGGTCTTTAAAGCATAATAGATAGCATACAAAGCTTTTCCCACTTTTTGTCCTATAACTGGCCCCATTGCATAATCGCTCGCATCACACATAATCTTGAAGGGGAGGTTCTAATATGGCGGTTGAATCACCGATGGGGATGTCAGAAGCTCCTTAAGTTTGTTGAATGCTTCCTTGCACTTTTCATCGAACTCAAAGGATATATCTTGTTGAAGTAGCTTGCATAGTGATGCGGCTATCTTTGAAAAGTCCTTAATGAACCTTCGATAAAAACCTACATGCCTAAGAAAAGAATGCACTTCCCTCACAGTAAAGGGGTAAGGTAAAAAAGAAATAAGATTAACTTTGGACTTGTCTACTTCAATACCCTTAGTAGATATCACATGGGCTAAAACTATACCTTAATCCACCATAAAATGAAAATTTTCCTAGTTCAACACAAGGTTAGTTTCTATACATCGTTCGAAGATAAGGCAAGATTCTCAAGACGTTCATCAAAAGAAGATCCATACATACTAAAATCACTATGAATGCCTCGATAATCTTCTCAATATATTAAAAAAAATGCTTAGCATACACTTTTGGAATATGTGGGTGCATTACATAATCCGAATGGCATCCTTCGATAGGCAAATGTACCGAATGGACATGTAAATATAGTCTTCTTCTGATCTTCCGGTGCGATTAGGATCTAAAGATAACCTAAAAAGCCATCTAAAAAGCAATAATAGTCATAAACAACCAATCTCTCAAGCATCTGATCAATAAAAGGATGGAGAAAGTGGTCTTTTTGAGTAGCATAATTTAACTTTCTATAATCAATATATAGTCGCCACCTGGTTTGCACTTGGGTGGGAACCAACTCACATTCCTGGTTTGTCACAAAGGTGATTCCAGACTTCTTTGGAACCACCTGGATAAGACTTACCCACTTACTATTAGAAATCAGGTAGGTAACCCTGGCATCGAGAAGGTTTAGCTCCTCCTTCTTCACAACTTCCATCATTGGAGGATTCAACTTACACTGAGCTTGCCTTGTGGATTTTACATCCTCCTCCAACAAAATGCAGTGCATGAATATAAAAGGACTTATCCCTTAGATATCTGCAATACTCCACTCAATAGCCTTCTTATGCTTTCTTAGCATTCAAACCAGCCTCTCCTCTTAATTTAAAGTCAACTCAGCTAAAATGACAACTAGGAGAATCTACTTATTTCCCAAATAGGCATACTTCAGATAAGTAAGGAGTGGCTTCAATTCCAATTTTAATGCCTACATATCAGAAGGTAACAACTTTTGGTGAGCTTCAAGTAGTTGTTTAGAAGCCAAATCATACCTTTTTGAAGAGTTTTCCAATGAATCCAAGACGGCTGTCATTTCTATAAGCTCTTCTCCCATCTCAACATGAGTGTTGGCTTCTACTTCCATATCCTTAGTTAAAACCATTTCCAAATGACCCCATGCCATTTAATTTAAACATTTCCTACACCAAAGGATCAATCACTTCAATAGAGAAAACATAATGATCATTAGGAGGATGTTTCACGGCATCAAAACACTAACTTATTTACCTGCACCAAAACATCCTCAACAACACCATCAGGATAAGCATTAGTGTGGTTAGCCAATTGTATAATTACACTCGTTTCTTTCAAAAGGCCCAAATTTAAAAAAACATAAATCGAATGAGGCATCATATTAATAGAAGCACCCAAATCCAATATAGCCCTATTGGTTATAGTATTACCAATTTTGCAAGGAATGGTAAACATACTTAGATCCTGAAATTTTGGAGGCCATCTTTCTGAATATCACCGACACATTCTCATCCATCATCACTTTCTCATCACCCCTCAGTTTCCTCTTATGTGTACACAGTTCCTTGAGGAATTTAGCATACCTTGGTACTTGCTTGATTGCCCCGAGCAAAGGTATATTGAATTTCACCTTTTGGAAAGTCTCCAATATCTCTTTTCCTTTCTCCTTTTTGTTTGGTCTTGTCAATCTGCTAGGAAAAGATGGAGGGTTAGTTTTAATAATATTGGGACTTTCAAAATTTACCTTTGTACTCGATGACTGATTTTTTTCCATTACCAATTCCTTTTCAATCTCTTCTTTGATAGCAATACTTGATGGAGTTTTTTTGTGAGCCTCAATCTCCTTTCCACCCCTCAGGGTTATAGCACTGACATTCTTCAGGTTTACCTCAGGTTGGGATGGAAATTTTCCTCCACTTTGTGATTCCAACCGATTAAGCCTCACTGCCATCTGACCCATTTGATTTTCCAAATTTTGTGTGCTTGCTTTTGATTCCTGTTGAATTTGTTGTACACCTTGCTGAAATAGTTTTTGCATATTATGTTGGAATTGCTGCATATCCTGTTGTAATTGCAGATTGTTAGCAGCAATATTCTTAATAAGATCTTTTAAAGATGTACTTGAACTAGAGGAAGAAGCTCCCTGTGCTCCTTGTTGCCTTCGTTGAAATCCTTGTGTTCCTTATGGCTAATTTTGGAAGAAATTTTGCTATCAGTTTCCTCCATAATTCAAGTTGGGGTGATCCCTCCAACCTGCGTTATACATCTGTGAGTACAGATTGTATTAGTTTGGGAAGTTTCCTCCTACAGTATTCACATACTCCATACTTCCTTCTTGTAATTTTGGGCACTCATCAATTGGATGGCTCGTGTTTGAACATATTTCACACACTTTCACTTGTGCCTATCCAACCGTAATCTGTCTCATAAAAGATGTTAGTTCATTTAAACGATATTCAATGGATGGAGTGCTTACCTTGTTTACTCATCGAACATCGTTGCAAGTGCCGAATTGTTGCAAAATGCCTTACTGCTCGCTGCATCAATCAAACTCCTATCCATCCATCGGTAACAATCCTTTATATAAATATTGGAAGAGAAGTTGCTCCGATATGTTTTG
Organism: Erythroxylum domingense; assembly: GCA_025594535.1. Lineage (NCBI taxonomy): Eukaryota > Viridiplantae > Streptophyta > Magnoliopsida > Malpighiales > Erythroxylaceae > Erythroxylum > Erythroxylum domingense. The sequence goes on along the minus strand of JANQBM010181163.1, from coordinate 4,887 downwards.
GTGTGGACAACTAGTAAATTCTTCAACCTCTCCTAATACTCGTAAAGAGATTCTCCATTATGCTGCTTGATGCCACATATCTCCTTCTGAATACTTATCATCTTTGAGGCCGAAAAATATTTCTCTAAAAACAGTGTCTTCACCTCTAACTAAGTATTTATGCTCCCCACTGGTAAATCAAACAACCAATCTTTTGCTACATCTTTGAGTGAGAATGGGAAGGCTCTCAATATGATCTGCTCATCCGTCACCCCTGGAGGCTTCATGCTTAAGCAAACCACATCGAACTCCTTAAGTTGCTTATGTGCATCCTCACTTGCAAGACCATGAAAATTGGGTAATAAATGAATTAATCCATATTTTAACTTAAAGGTAACATGTTCAGCAAAATTAGGAAATGTAATGCATAGGGGTCTTTGGGTTAAGTCTGATGTAGCCAATTCTCTCAGCGTTCTAGGATTTGCCATAGTTGCTTCAGATTCAAGTTATAGGTCTCCTACTTAAGATGTTCTTGCTTCTTTTCTTAACCTCGGTAGTGTTCTTTTGATCTCTGGATCAAGTTGCTTAATTTCTCTACGAGAAAATTTGGTCACTACCATACACCAACACTTACAAACTTTTAAAAATTAACAAATAATAAAAAAGAAACAAATATATTCACAAAACATTAACTAAAATAAAATAAAAAATTGAACTACCACACTCCCAGGAAATGGCGCCAAAATTTGACAGTGCGTATCGAGTACAATGCAAAATTTACGTGACTCTATACACTAAAATTTGTAGTTATGGTGAGTTGGGATCGAATCCATAGGAAATGTTCAATTAATTTTCGTAACAAAATTAATTGATGTAAGGAAAATATATGGGGGGTTTAGATTTTTAAGCAATTTAGAAATTAAAGAAAAAGCAAACTATCAAAACAAACAATCGAAAATGAGAAAAGTGTTGAATATAAGTAAGGTCTGATTCAAGGGTCAATCTCGGCCTAAACACGATCAAACATATTCCATCATCCTAACGTCTTTACAACTCTCTTCGGACTATTGATCTGAGACTAATAGAATGCTCTACTAATCCCAGTTTTCCCTTAGGTCATGCTTAATCAAGATAAAATCATTAATTAAACCTAACTATCGAATAACCTTGGATACGGTCTCTAGATTCAATTTGGAAGCCACATTATGAATTGGAAAATGATTAATATAGGTAGTAACCTCACACGTTCGGGTTATCTAACCTAAGTTATGTTGTTCCTAACGATTAACGATCATTAGATGCTACTCACAAACATCAAAAGTAACGATTATGGATTACATTCAATGTTTTAGCAATAGGTTCGAAATAAAACAATCAAAATAACGTATTAAGATCATTCATCTGAAAACCTAATCAATTTAACACCAACAACATAACAATCCGAAAAGAAATTACAACCTTAAAGTGATAAAAATAGCTTAACTGTGACTTGTCATAGATATTCCCATTAAACCGGCATCGAGTAGCTAGCCTTCCATCTCCATTTTTATGCTCCAAGTGTGAGTCATCTTCTTCTTCCTTCGATGGTGAAAAACAAAGAAAACCTACCCACCTACTCTATTCCACGTTACTACCATCTTCTTCCTTTTCTACTATTTATTGATGGGATAAATAAAGATGGCGGTTCATCCTACTATTCACGTATCCTCTCTTTTGTTTTTGCTCTAATCCTTCTCGCACACTTGTCTTCTATTTCCAGCCAATGCTACTATATGTTAATTTGACAAATTAACTTCATGGTTTTTGGTCCTAGCTACTGTTCACATAGCTTTCTCTTCTCCAATGTAAGCTTTATGTTGCTCCTCCCTTTTACGCAACTCTTTGTTTGCTTCTCTCTTTAACACCTCCTAGCTAAGTTAAAACTCAAATGAAGTAGCCTCCTCACGTTTTCTTCACTCTCTAGCTTCGGTTCTCCTCTTTTCTTTCAACTGTCCCTTATTTTTTATCTCTTTTTCAGCCCCTTTAGCTGATTGCTCACCCAACCAACACACCCCTCTCTTTCTTTTAAAAGCTAGGTTCCAATAAGAGTAATATTGGACAGGTGTAGCGTGATGCTACTCTCCAACTGTCCAAGAAGAAAATAATCCTTTCTTTTCATATGAAACGTTAGTGGCAAAATGGACAACTCACTTCATTCACGTGAATGAGTTGCTTTGTAGCAATATTTACTCACATTGTATGACCATGTAAGACATTAATTTCATGTTAAGATAATTTGCTTGCATAATCCATGCAATTCACGTTCTTTGCATTTTTTATCCAAATTAGGTCATGAGCAACCTTGATTCTTCTTCTTTGTGTTTTCATTTTTTTTGTCTTCTTCTTATCTTTTAATTTTCTTCTTCTTGCTCTATGAAGACAAGTGAGTATTAGCCTTCGGAAAATGGCCCAAATATCATGCTTTCGACTCACTTTAACTTCTTTGCTTCTGAATTGTGCCTAAAATCACATATGAGTCAAAATGAGTATCTTAAGCAATTTTATGTCATTAATCGCTAAAGTGTTATAAAATAATTAAACAATCAATTAAGCACATATGAATTTCTCCCATACTTAGCTTTTGTCCATCCTTGGGCAAAACTTCAAAATTAAGCTCATAAACCCAAAAATATTGACTTATTTCCTATATGTTCCAAGAATACATAATCATAAACAAAGATGAATGACTTTCAAAAATCATAGCAAGAAGTTAACATTCCAAGTTTTTACTCATGGTCAATCAACATTCATTATGTTCAAAAAATGACCAATTTAATGGTAAACTCAAAAAATGTGTTTAACTAAAATATATTGATGAGTTATCACAAACTCTCAAATAATAAAATTTCCTAACTAACCTAACTACTATATAGCTGGGCGGAAGATAAATCTGAGATTTTGGACTTATAATTGATCCTCGAAATAGATAAATTGTGATTGGTCTACGATGCCAGCCTATAGGTCATACCCTCAGTTCCTCCAATTTTAAATGGGTCCTATACGATAGAAAACCTACCCCTAACCATGAGGCAACCTAGAATAAGCTCTCTAGATTTAACGACACAGCATCATTTAACACATTAGGAAATGACTAACCTAAGCCATAATCTCACAAGATCGGACTATGTAACCTAGAAAATTGGAATCCTATACTAGTTGGTTAAGCATCCTAACAAATCCTACTAACCTATTGCCACTCGTGGAAATTGCCAAGGACAATTACGTATCACATAGCTCAATCCTAGCAATTGAACTAAGAATTACACCTAAGGTAGCTAATCCTAAGTCTTAATTCCTAATTTATGATATTTTCTCAGAATTCCAATTCAATCCTAACCTAAATCACCACGCCCAATTAATTCCAAGTCAATTCTTCCAATTATTAAGCTAAAATCCCATCATTAACTACCATCCCAAGACTAAACTAGTTAAACATAACTAAAATAATTAAAACAGTGTTTAAAAAAACTAATAACATAATAAAATAACTAAAATAAGGGGTTGAAAAATTAAATAAAACAAAAGAAATTAACAAACTAAAAGCTAGAAAATTAAGAACAACACTCAAATTAACCAAAACAAAGCATTTTATTAACAAATAACAATAATTAAGGTTCAACAAAAATATTTAAACAAAATACATCAAAGGTAACAAGTATTTAAAGACTAAAACAAGAAATAATAAGTGCAGAAAATTAATCAAGAGGAAAAACTAAGAAAACTAAACAAAACCTTACAAAAAATAAAGAAGAAAGACGACAACTATGCAAAAGAAATGAAAGATAAAAGCTAATCCCCTCTCAACTGTAGCTGTGATGTGACAATTTAAGTTGAGAGGTTTTTGATCTATGTTGTGTTAAACGCTAGCTTCCTTTTGCTTTCCTCTACACTGCTCCTCTCTCGTAGCTCTTCTCCTCATTGCCGCCACTCTCCTATTTATGATGTAACAAATAAATATTAATGTCCTAAGCTCCTGTTCACACAAAAACCCTTCTTTCTTTTGTAATTTGTCTTTTCTTGTCAAGTTAGTGGGACCCTTGTCAAAGGAAGCTCACTCTTCATTTGCTTTTCACGTTTTTAAGCTCCTAGAAGGCCTTTTTGCTTTATCTTTTATGATTTTTGTCTTCTCATGTCTTGAGAGAGCTTGGATACGTGTCCATCATTAAAAGGAAGCTCCTCTCCACTCTTTAAAATATTTTCATTTTAAGCTCCATTCCAAGTCGTTTTTGTTGCTCTTTTAAAAGCTCTCCAAGCAAGCTTTGTGCTGCCATTTCAAACCACCAAGGAAGTTGTCCTTTCTTTTGCTTGGCCAAATAATGCTCTTGGAAAAGAAAGCTTCTTCGTTCATTTATGCTTTAAGGCTACCACTTGTCAAAAATCAAGGAACACTCCAAGCTTAAATGTTGTTGTCTTCATTTTTGTTTTATGCCACCACCAATAAGCTATAATCTCTTTTTATTTTATGCCTTTTCCTTGTTAAACATTTATGCTCTAATTTGCTTTAGAATCTTGTCTTTTTGGTCTCAAATATATATCAACATATCCAACCTAGCAATCAACGCAAATTAAGCATTTTATCTTGAAAATAGGATTGAAATCACATGAAAATACATAAAAAAAATATAAGATAATTCAATCCTATCAAATATCCCCACACTTGAACTATTGCTTGTCCTCAAGCAATTTAAACACAATCAAAATATTTTTTCAATTCATTTTCAAAGAAAATCAAGTATATACAATCCTTCAGACTTCGACAAACTTATACATTAAGCTACTACATATATCATACTTTTTTCATCAATGCACATAAACAAAGTCAAATGAAGACACCATTGATCAAAGGTAAGCATAAAATTAAGATGAACT
>JANQBM010180662.1:0-23596 GCA_025594535.1 Erythroxylum domingense | reverse complement strand
ATAATATATTATTAACAAGTCATAATGTTAATACATGAATCACAAATATCCATTGGCCTAGGGCACACTACTAACATCATCAATATATGTAACAAAATATTTGTTACATCTTAATGACTCCTCCTCAATAAGGTCACATACATTTGAATGCACCAACTTCAATAAATCTGACGTCCTTATATATCTTCTCTTGAAAAAGACTTTACGCTGCTTTCTAGCTAAGCAATGATCACAAAGATTAAGTGATTTTGAGTTCTTAATTGGGATAAGGGATTTACCAACTAGCGATTTTAATACCTTCTTACTCTTATGTCATAATCGTTGATGCCATAGATTTGGTGAAGTTTCTTCTTTGGTTATAGATACTTTTCTACCACCACACACCTTTAAGTATGTCTCATACAGTGAGTAACGTAACTCTCCTCAGGCAATTGTCATTACGCCTTTATTTAGTTTCTACTTCCTATCCCCAAAGTGTGCTAAAATCCTCCTTGTTCTAACATATAACTGATAAAAATTTAACCTTAGATTGGGGATGTGTCATACATCTCTCAAGGTCAGTAAGCATCCGAAATTTATCTAAACTTGGATATTATCCATACCAATTATATTAACATAACTTTTTTTTGAAAAATGAATATGGTATTATCTATAGATAAAACTACTACAACATTATAATAAGTTCAAGGCAAACATTGTACAGACTAATATATTACAAAGAGAATTAGCGATTAATCATAGTGAAATAATTCATGTTATAAATTCCATCTACATTTCATATCTGCGGGGAGATCGATCTCTAAATTTTTGGCAATTAAAGCAGCTATTATCTAATTAATGATCTTATCTACAAGATAATATTTATCCTCTTCAAGGTTGGTCAATCTACGTAAGTTTTGTTCCTTTCAAAAGGAGTACATGGTAGTGTTAAAAGCAACCTTATAAAGAACCGCATTAGTCATACCTTTTTTAGAGTTTCAGATTTCCCAAACCAATGAATACTCACAAGTATAAGGATGCCTATTACTAGGAATCATGTACAAAATTCTAATCCAAATAACTTTCGAGTATCTAAGTATCTATAGAGAAAAAAGAGATAATCTCTATCCTTGGCTTCCATTTTACATAAAACACAGGTTGTATCCACATTGTTGTGCCATTGACTCTTAATGTTGAGTCTATTAATAATCACAAGCTAAAAGATAAAAGAGGCTTTGGGTAGAATGACATTTTTCCATAGAAGAGAAGACCAAGGTACTTTAAGTAATCCCTTTGGAAAAATCTGATAGTAAGATTTATTGGAGAATTTACAACTCGAATATGGGGACTAAATGATAGAGGAATCCATCTGCTTATTATCTATACAAGGGAAATGTTCACCCAAAGTATCGAAGCCTCTAAAATTCCCTCTCAATTGACCATTAAAGATCAAAGATGAAGTCTTAATATTAACAAGAATTATGTTTCTCATGTGCTGAGCAAGAGGGTTGAGAATAAAAGGACTCATGTCCATCCAGTTGTCATACAAATGTCAAGCTCTTTCTCCATTTCCAATCTTGTGTTTAATACAAGGATAAACAAAGTCTCTCAACTTCATCATCTGGATAAGAATCTAAGAAAACTCTATAGTATAACGAGTTTGCCAAAAATTCACATTTTTAAGGTGGTACCTATGCATCCACTTGACCCAAAGAGCATTATGGTTAGTGTATAACCACCAGAGTCGTTTGCATATTAGGACCTTCTGCATTATAGAGATAGAAATGATCCCAAGACCCCTAAATTTCTTCGAAAGTGTAACCTCACTCTATTTTATTTTAGCATTCTTTGAGTGTTCAGTGCCACCTGACTATAGAAATGCTTTTGTGATTATGTCAACCTCTTTGAGGACTTTCCTTGGCAATGTAATGTGAATCAACCAATATAAATGTAATCTACTAAGTACTGAAATGATAAGAGTTAGCTTGGCAATATAGGAAAGGAACCTATTTTGCCAAGATGTATTGGTTGGAGTGATCTGGTTAAGATGATCAGTTTTCAGCTCCCTTCTTATCGGTATATCAACTTAAATTCTTGTAAGAGTAAGATCTACTGAATCAACCTTAGTTTTGCTTCTTTCTTAGTCAACAAAAACTTTAGAGCTACATGGTATGAATAAATGATCACTCATGTACCCTATAGGTAAGACCCAAATTTTTCCAACCTAAAAACTACAGCCAAAAATTCTTTCTCCGTTATGGAATAATTCTTCTACCTATCGTTAAGTGTCATGGAGGCATAGTAAATGACATGAGATAATTTTTCCACTTTTTGACCCAAAACTACTCCAACTACATAATCCGAGGCATCACACATTAATTTAAAGGAAATGTCCCATTTCAGTGGTTAAATTATTGGGGCTGTAGTGAGTCGTCCCTTTAGTTTATCAAATGCAATCTTACATGTCTCACCAAAATCAAATTTCACATCTTTTTGGAGTACTTTACACATGGGTTGAGCAATCTTTGAAAACTCTTTAATAAATCGCCGATAGAATCTTGCATGACCAAGAAAAGAGTGAACTTCCTGCACAGTTGTAGGGTAAGGTAAAGATCAGATAACATCTATCTTAGCCTTATCAACCTCAATTCCCTTAAACAAGACTGTATAACCTAAAATCATGCCTTCATCAACCATAAAATGACATTTTCATAATTTAACACCAAATTAGTCTCACTGTAATGTTTATGCACTTTTTTAAGGTTGATAATGCATGTATCAAAAGATTCTTCATAAACCATAAAGTCATTCATGAAAACTTCTATGCAATCTTCCACAAGATTAGAGAAAACACTGACCACACAATTTTGAAATTTCGTTGGTGCATTATACATCCCAAATGGCATTCTTTGGTATACAAAGGTGCCAAATGGACATGTGAAAGTTAGTTTCTCTTGGTTCTTTGGTGCAACCAAAATCTAATGATAACCTGAATAACCATCTAAACATCAATAGCGAGATTTACCTTCAAGTCTTTCAAGTATTTGATCAATAAAAGGAAGTGAAAAATGATCTTTTCTAGTAATTGAATTTAGCTTCCTAAAATCTAACCAATTTTGATCACAAGTGTGTATTAGCTCACCATCACTATTTTCTATTACAATTACCCCAATTTTCTTTGGAACTAATTGGATCAGACTTATCCAATTGCTATCTAAAATGGGATAGATAATTCTAACATCAAGAAGTTTCTAGATTTCCTTTTTCACCACCTCCATCACAGGTGGATTTAAACGATGTTGGGGTTGCATTACCTCTTTGGCTTCATCTACAAATGGTCAGACTGATGCCTTTTAAATCAACCACTGTCCATCTGATGGCTTCTTTATGTTGTATTAGCACCTTAATCAATTGTTCTTCCTTCAAAGAAGTGAGTTTATTTGAGATAATAACAGGTAACATATCTTGCTCACCTAAAAATATATATTTTATATGGTTAAGCAAATTCTTTAGCTCCAATCTAGGTGGTTGAATCAATGAAGGCAATAGCTTAGAGTTGTTTAGGGACAAGTCCACATAAGGTAATTGCTTCACTAGTTGCTTGGTTTTCTCCAAATTGCAAAATCATGGCTTCAAGTTCTTTGTTGGGCACCAACATCTCCGTGATTGACTGTCGAGCAATGCATCTCCAATCAAGGATTGTCTCAAGTTCATCTCTTCCATTTAATGATGAATTTTTCTATACCCAAGTGCCAATAAATCTATAGAAACAACAGGTTATTCATCATCCAAAAATTTCATGGCATTGTATATATTGAATTTAATTAATTCACTATCAAATTCTATAGTCAATGATCAATCATAAACATCAAATTTTTTTCTAGTGATTTTTAAGAACGGACTTCCAAATAAAATTGAATTTAAAGAAGATACATCCTCACTACCCATCTACAAAATATAAAAATTATCTAGAAAAAGCATTTCACTTACTTGAACCAAAATATCCTCTAACACGCCCTTTGGATAAGCATTTGAAAGATCAACTAATTGAATCACTACATTAGTTTCTTTAAGGTGCCACATGTTTAAGGACGTGTAAACATCATAAGGCATAACATTTATTGATACACCCAAATCTAACATAGTTTTTTCAATTCTTAAATCACCCAATTTACAAGGAATAGTGAACATACTTGGGTCTTGACATTTAGGTGGTAGCTTTTTCTTCTGAAGTGTTACAGATACGTTCTCTCCCAATTGTACTTTCTCATCAAATTTCAATTTCCGTTTTGAAGTGCAGCGCTCCTTTACAAATTTAGCATAATGAGGAGTTTGTTTAATGGCATCAAGCAAAAGAATATTTACCTGGACTTTTCTAAAAGTCTCCAATATCTCTTTCTCTTACTCCTCTTTCTTTGCTTGGCAAATCGACTAGGAAAAGGGGGTGGCATAACAAATTTTTGCAGATCTAAATGTGTCTTTTCTAGTTGGTTAGGTACTTCCTTTCTTGCTTCTTCTTCGATTTCCCTTTTGGAGACTTTTGGAGAAGGTCCGTTCAAATCTTTACCACTCTACAACATCAAAGATTTGACATTTTACTTGGGATTTATTTTTGTTTGAGCAGGAAATTTTCCAGAATTGTGTGCCTCTAACCGATTGATGGTTGTTGCCATTTGACTCAATTGATTTTCAAGATTTTGAATACTAGCTTGAGTATCTTGCTAAAATGTCATGGTGTTAGTGGCCAAAGATTTAACTATATCTTCCAAAGAGGACTTACTTTCAGAATTGGGTGCCATTTGTTGATGTTGTCTAAGAACATAAGGTTGCCTATATTGCTAGAAATTTGAAGTAGCTTGTTGTCCTTGAGAGTCCCCATAACACAGATTTGGATGGTCATGCCAACCCAGATTATAGGTGTTCATGAATGGGTCATATTTCCTTTGCGTTTACCCTACAAATCCTCACATGACATTGACTTGTTCTGCACTTTCTTCTTGTAAAGATGGACATGCTTCAATAAATTTTCCAAACATTAAACATATTCCACGTGCCCTTGCTTATTCTTTCTTTATGACTGCGAGTTACCTAACTAACGATGTAAGATCGTCTAATCTCTTCTCCAACGCTGACACATTTACCTCATTCACTTGTTTTGAACTATAGCCAGAACTTATCCCAAATTGTTGTGTATTGGAAGTCATATTCGCTATCAAATCTCTTATAGCTGCTAGTGTTTTGTCAACCAAAGCTCCACCACTTGAAGCATCAATCATACTTCTATCTGTAAGCAAAAGACCTTCTTAGAAGTATTAAATCAACAATTGATTGTTTATCTGATGATGGGGGCAGCTAGCACAAAGCTTCTTAAATCTTTCCTAATATTTATATAGTGTCTCACCCATGTGTTATTGGATAGGCAGCTCTTGACGTTGGAAAATATTTTTCGAATAATAATCTCATCATTTTAGCTCATGTTTTGTACATTTTCACTAGCGGAGTAATATAACTAATCTTGAGCATCATCTTTGAGAGAAAATGGGAAAGCTCTTAATTTGATTTGCTCCTCAGTCATATTTGTAAGCTTTATACCCATACAAACCACATCAAATTCCTTCAAATGCTTGTAAGGATCCTCTCTCAGTAGACCTCAAAAAATTGACAATAAAAGAATCAGCCCCAACTTTAATTCAAAGGTATTGTTATCCCCCAAATTTAGAAAATTGATGCAATAGGGTTGTTGAGCATTCGTAGAGGCAGTTAATTCACGAAGAGTGCAATTTGTAGCCATCTTTTCTTTCTTCTGCACTTTTTGTCTCTGTTTTATCTGCTTCCATAACTTCTTAGTTGTCTTTTCCATCTCTGAATTGAATTGTAATTATGTTGTCTTGTCTACTCGTGTAACATATACATACCGTCAAGAATTTTTCAACAACGATGCCAAAATTTGGTAATGTTGTCGCCTGCAACCAAATTAATATCAACTCTAATAATGAAATATATAACTAGTGAAGAGTTGAGATCGTTCCTACTAGGAATCTATTGGTAAGCGTTTCACGAGTTAAAACTAAAACAAATTAGAGGGTTTGAATTAACGTGATTTTAAGAAATTAAAATTGACAAAAACTAGAAATAAACAAAAATAATCCGTTCTAGAAAATTAATGAACAAACCTTAGTTTCGGGTTACTTACATTATAAAACTAGTATGGATCATCGATACAAAATTAAGTTCATTAACAAATTCTCATTTAATGGTGTTCTCTCTTAGGATTAAATGAATAGAAACATGTATTCTAATCACTCTCATTAACCAACAACTTAGGTATGATCTTCTTGATTAATAGCATTAAGAACTAAAAGAATCAGTGAGTAAGACAATACACAAACGATATGTATTTAGTCTAGATAAATATCTTTCTTAGAATTTCCATTCCCTAACGTAAAAGAAGGTAATCATATTTGCCACTTTGAATTAGCAAAACTGAACGTCAAATCCTACTAATCTGGCTGTAAATTAAATCAATCAATTTCGAGTTGCACACCCTAGAGTTCAATCAATTCAATCATGAAAAGTAATATGAAAGACACTTAATATTAGTCAATGAAATAAAATTTATTCAGAAAATCTCACACATACTAGATGATAACTTTAGTTTCCTTTAACTAAAAAGAAGGATTTAGCTAGTCATAATAGTGATGAAACTTGACAGAAAAATAGCATAACATCTAGTCTCCATCCCTGCCCCCTTTTCATAAAGAAACAAAAATCTCCCAAAAAGCCAAGCAAAAACGTGAAAGATAAGATGTCTAGAAAGGTTTTTGTCGTCCCTTATTAAAGTTATTTTATCAAATACACTTCCGCACGAAATCAAGTGGCAGATCCCTACCTAAAGAAAACAACTTGATTCCCAAAATAATTAGAATCCTAAGTCAATCGAATCTACTTTCAAATCAGACTCTGCTGATAAATTTTCCTTTGCACGTGCCTACGTTTAGTCAAAAACTTTTCTGCCAACTGGAAATTCGAATTGCCTTTTCTTTTCTTGCATCTTTTTTATTCAAATTCGTCTCCCATATGTTAAAAATCACCCGATAACAATTAAGAAACAATTTCATTAATTTTAAATAAAAATTTTAATACATTAAAGAGATTTATATCCAAAGTTAGCCCAAAAATGACAACTTATCAGTGAGTATACAACGTGTTTCTCCAGGCCTCACTGACCTACTATTCTCCTTTTTTTTCCCTCATTGCTAGTTTTCTCTATAGACTTCTCAATCATAGTCCCCATAAGCGTAGCATGAGAGAGAGGTGGAAAGTTGTATTTGGGAATAGAATATTCCCTTAGCTCCATAATGCCTTGGGCAGCCTAAGGGAGGCCCTCCGACGAGGCACTGGCCTCAGCCACCTTAAAGCCAAAAAGGAAAGGACCATCAAACCACACGTGGGAAATAAAATAGCCAGGGATACACAAAGGAAAAAAGGTAAAGAAGTAATTTGAGAAGAGAGCAGTCAGAGAAAAAGTCAAAAATAAAATCGAAGAGAGAGAGTGATTTAAAATATCCACTCTTATAGTTTGAGAAGTACTCCACTTTTGGAATACAATGATATGATGCTCCAGTGTCAATCAATCATTCAGAATCAAAATTGCTGACATGGAACCATTCACTAGTTACACAAACTAGGGACACCTTATAATCCATGCTTAAAGTTGTTGCTATTGTATTTTTATCAACAACATCATTTTGATGATCTTGCTTTTTTTGACCCCTCTTCCACTTATAGTAGAAGTTCTTAATGTGTCTTGGCTTATCGTAATAGTGGCATGTCTTCACATCTTTGTCACTTATAGACTTTAAATGTTTCTTAGACTTACCACGACCTTTGGAACCCGTACTCTTATTCCTTCGCCTGATTTCTATCACAAAGGCCTGCACATTGTCAAATCCAATCTCCTTTCTTCTAATTTCTTAAAACTTACCTTCAGGAGTTTAGTTACTAATTATCACCACTAGCATCTCCTAGTTATTCGGTAATGAACTTAATAGGAACAAAGCTTTGAAGCTCATCTTCAAGAATGATCTTCATTGTAGTAAGCTTGTTGATTATATCCTAGAAATCACTTTAGATGCTCCAAGACTAATTTCTCAACTTTCAAATTCAACTTTACAAGCCTCTTAATCAAAAAAGCTTTTTTATGAGTAGACTTCCTTTCATACAGACCTTTTAGCTTCTTTCATAGCTCAAAAGGATTTGTTTCTTAAGACACATGGTTGAATATGTTGTTATCAATCTATTGTCTAATAGTTCCCAGAGTTTTTCGCTTCATCTTTTCCCATTCTCTATCTGACATCTTTTTAGGTTTTAAAGGAGCATCATCCTTCACACTTTTATCCACATAGGATCAAATAGATACTTGCAATACAAAAAGTCCCCCATCATGGGCCTCTAAATCGAGTAATTTAATGATAGTAACTTGACCATAGAGTTGTTTCCACTTTTCATTACGATGTCTCTGATACCATTCGTTAAGAGACAATAACATAAGTCTCTAAAAGATCAACCAAATATCAACAATAAGAAAGAACTCTTCAACTTACAATAGTAAAGCAATATGAGAATAAGAAACTTAAAGATGAAACAAATATCAAGATTTACATGAAAAACCCTCAAATGTAGAGAGAAAAAATCACAATACAAAATGAGTAAATCACTAATCTGAATAAGGATTTATAGAAAAGTTGATCTCTCACCCTACAAAAAGTTATCTCAGAAAATTTTAGAATTAAAACCAAAGTTGATATCACAATAAATAATTATTCAAACCAATCCAAAAACTAATTAAATAAGGATGAGAACAATACGCTCTTTTTCCTCTCTCTGTTTTTTCTTACTTTTAGATGTTGTAGCTACACTCTATACAAAAACCTACGTCTTTTTTTTTCTTTTTTATATCATGAAACAATTTTTTTCACTGGCCATGTAAATGAATTTATTTTCAACACTGTGTCACTCGCAATTGTACACAGTTACAAAGAGCGACACGGTCTCTACACATGGTTGTGTATCTTCACACAAGCATGTACACGATCGTGTATGTCTTTGATCTTCATACATTCTTTCAAATATTTACAGAGATGTACATGGTTGATCCACATTACTGTGTAAGTCAAGACTTGAGTTTATAGTACTCTACATGATCATGTATCTCTCTAGAAGAGTTTTTTCTATCTTGTCTTCACTTGTTCATCATTCTTACAAACCATAAAAGCCTCTATAATCACCGAAAGTGTCAAATAGGAATGTGCACTTAACACATATGACATAATCCTATTTATGAGTAGTGACTCTAGCTACTGTTATTGTTTTCCTATTGACAAGGTTTGGAATCGTCAATATATCCTAAGAGATCATATCCTATAAAAAAAGTATGAAATTCAAGCTTTCATGAGATATAGTTAAATGAGTTGAGTTTTAAAGGAGATTAGTATGCAACATTGATGCCTATCAATGCTTATCAATGTCTTGATTGGGTCATTAGTGTTATAAACTATTGTATTTTCAATAGCATTATTAGACGAGGTGTTCATACTAGTGAAAAAGAAAGATAATAGATATGTGGAAAAAAAAAAGAATAAGAGTTAAAGTGATAGGAAAAGAAAGAGGAATTTTGGTAGGATCACTTTTGAAAGGAAAATAGCTATGATATATAATATATATTCGAATTCTAAAAAAATATTTCTACATATAGTATGAATTTATGTAGCTTTAAAAGAAAACTAATTCCTAAGGAGATCTTGTAATAACTATCAAAAATTTAAGCCAACTGAGATATTCAAATATCTATTATATTAAACATCTAATAATATTCAATTTTTGATTATATATTGAACTAATATACCTCTTCATTACACTCTTTTATTTATATTCAATTTAGTTTCATCCTACTCCATCTTAGCAATTACATGAACATAATAATTGAATCAAATCTCTAAAATACAACAATTTAACCATATTTTTTGTAATAAAGTAAATCATACAAAATTATAGAAAAGTAAAGAAAATAAATTTTCAAAATCTCACCTACATCATGCATCTCTTTTTCTATCAAAAATTAAAATGAAACAAGTTATTCTACTCTAAAGATCAAGATATTTCTAGTGGACTTATTAGCAAAATATTTCATGCGTCATAGTTATTTGTTTGTCCAATGGTATCGATCCTTTCAATCAGATAATGGCCCACACACCATGAATTGAAAATCTACGTTCCCTTTACTACAAACGTTTCCATCATAGAAATTATATATTTTTGTCGGCTTCATAATCGAACAATAATAATTCTACTTGTAGTATTTTATTTGAACTTCCGAACGTTTCATTAATCCTGAAATATGAGTGTTCACACAAAGACAAGATAATGCATGTAAATATCTGAAACCTTATCTTTATTCTGCACGCAACGTGCATCCCAAGAGAGGGCAGGTTTAGGTAGCATTTATTTTATATATAAATTATAAGGTAAAAATTGTTTAAAATGCCATTATTTATCATTAAAAACCAATCAATCAATCATGCTTTTTAGCCTCCTAGACTTTTCTCAATATCCTCTTGGTGAATAAGCAACTTCTTTTTTTTTATTACATTAGGTATTTTAGTTTATTCAGATTAATCTTAAGCTCTTAAGATCTCACCCTAAGGTCACACTTGTTACGTAGCACTGGAGGCGTGGGACAAGAGTTGGGATAAGGAATCAGTCAAATAAGCATGTTTGGTAAGTGGTATTGAAGAAGCCCAAGGATTGCATATTACCACATAGGTTGGATTGGGCAAGCCCACCTCCCCCCTTGGTATTCCATTTTAAAACCTAGAATTAAAAATTTTGAAGACAAAAATATTCCCACTTATAATAATTTTTGGACAAGTTTAATCTTATCACATTTGCCCTAATTTATCTTCCCTTCCATTATTCTGAAGCCGTTCACTTTCACTATTTATCGTTCTCTCCCTTGTTCTTGCCATTACCAGATTTGCTGAGTTACTCTCTTTATCATTCTCTCCCTTGTTCTTGCCATTAAATGCAGCATCACCAGTAAGTTTCGCTTTCACTCTACATTATTTATGATAAACACACACACACATTCTTCTTCATCACTTGCTTTTGGATTTTCTTCTCTGCAAATTATATTTTTAACCGTAGCATCTCCATTTAACAAAGCATCGCCATTATTTATATTTTCAGTCCCTTGTTTATGTTTTTCACCGCACTCTTATACTGATTTTTTATACCAAATAATTCGTCCATTTGATATGTGTTGAGGAAATATTTTATACCAAATATGTAATTGCTTTTTTCACCGCACTCTTATATTGATTTTTTTATACCAAATATGCTTTTCTTTTTGGGTTCTCTCTTCACCTATCCATTGATTTTTTTAATATTTTATATGTTGAGGAAATCAATTGGAAAGGGGATGACATTATTATATATTTGTTAGATATACAAGTAAACTGAAATATTCCTTTTACTTTTTTTTCCTTATGCATGTTCTTGTTTTGTTGGATGGTCTGTATCTTTTTCTTTTATTTGGATGGTCTTTGTCCAAAAAGAAAAATATAGTTGAATGAGGCTGAACTCAGGCAATGATTATAATTTATACATGTTAAACAAAATTTTTATGACTCTACATAATTGGTTATACAATTATGGCACTATCAGAAGAAAACAAAGAACTATCACGTTTGTTGCTTTTGTGGGTGAGCATGGCTAAGGCAATGAAGGGTTTTTTTTTATATGTGTGCATGACTGTGATATCAAGAAGGTGAAGAATTAGACATATACCTTACAAAATGGATTTTATTGCTAAGAAATCTTATCTAAAGGGATTGGTGTGTACTAGTGATGTAGCATGTTACAACTTACTTAGAATGAATAGGACAACATTTCATAAGTTATGTTTATTACTAAGGGATGTGGGTGGTTTGAAACCTAGTAAGAATATGCTTGTAGATGAGCAAGTTGCAATATTTTTACACATATTAGCACATCATGTGAAGAATAGAGTAATACAATACAATTTTGGTAGATCTGGAGAAACCATTAGTAGGTATTTTAACTTAGTACTCAATGATATGATGAGACTTGGAGATATGTTATGGAAGAAGCCAGAACCTATGCTGGAAGATTCAAATGATGATAAGTGGAAGTGGTTCAAGGTAAATATACATGTTATATCCTCATTATTAATTTTTAAAGATATGTGTAAAGTGTGTAATATTTATTTTCTTTGTTTCCGCGTTGTTTAAGTGCATTGGATGGAACTTACATTAAGTTGAGAGTTCCATCTATTGACAAAGATAGATACCGGAATAGGAAAGGGGATATTATAACAAATGTGTTAGGTGTTTGCTCACAAGACGGGTATTTCATATATGTTCTGCCTGGGTGGGAAGGATCTGCAACAGATGGACGTGTTCTTCGTGATGCCATTAGTAGGAGGAATGGATTGAGAGTTCCACAAGGTCATTATTACTTGGTTGATGCTGGCTACACCAATTGTGAAGGATTTCTTGCACCATACAGAGGACAAAGGCATCATTTAAGTGAATGGAGAGATGGAAGACATCCTAGAAATGCACGAGAGTACTTTAACGTGAGACACTCTTTTGTAAGAAATATAATTGAGAGGTGCTCTAGAGTTTTGAAGTTAAGATGGGCTATTCTAAGAAGCCCATCGTTTTATCCAATTCGAACATATAACCAAGTAATAATTGCTTACTGCTTATTGCACAACTTAATTCGACAAGAAGGAATAGATCCTCTAGAAGATGAAGTTGAAGAAATGGAAGTTCATGTGGGCGGAGTGGAGAACCCTCCAATTCTAAACATAAATGCATCTAATGAATGGGCCGCCTTTAGAGACAATCTTGTTAATGAAATGTTCAACGCTTTTACTGCTAATAGAACAGCTACATAAAAGAATTACTTAATTTGGAAGAAGTTGTTTTTTTTAGTTTGTGACTCTTTTCCATGTGTAATGTTGTAACTTTATCTATGGCATGTGTGCTATTATAACTTTATCTATGCCTTTTGCACTATTGTAACTTTATCTATGTTGTAATTTAGTTTATGACTCTTTGCCATGTGTACTATTGCTACTTTATGGTATGAAGCTTCTTGGTTGCATTAATTTTATGTAAGGTTCTAACATATTTTAAATGTTATAGTTGACTAAACATCTCAGACAAATCAAGAAAGTCAGATAAGCATGTGTGGAAACCTGAGGAGGATGAGCTACTAATCCAATGCACGATGATACTACATGATAAGGGTGTACTTGTTTCCGAAAATGGTCTTAGGCCCCGTGTCTTGAATCAATTACAGGATATGCCTCATAGTCTTATACCTGGATGTAGTTTAAAGGCCCATCCTCACACCCAATGTAGGATTAAGAAGCTTAAAACTAACTATGGTGTGGTTTCTGACCTTCTAAAATTATCTGGTTTTGGTTGGAACAGCGAGAAGAAATGTGTGACCGCTCCAAAGGTAGTATGGGATGAGCTTATCAAGGTAAATCTAATTACTTACCATGTATGGATATCTGGTTTTGATTAGCTATAAAAAAATGGTTGGAAAATTTACTTATCTAGTTTTGCATTGTCATTTTTATGTCTATTATATTTGATTTCATGGAAATAGGTGAACAAGGATGCTGCTAGGTTTACGAATAAGTCCTTCCCTCATTATGAAGAGCTTCATGATATCTATGGGAAGGACAGGGCAACTGGGAAGGATGCTCAAGCTTGTGAAGATGTAATTGAAGAGATAAATGGTCAGAATGGTGTAGACAATTCAATATTTGAGACTAATCTTGAGGTTGACATGGATATCTCTCTTGGAAATATTCCACCACCAAATAACAGTCCACTAGAAACTGAAATTGATAACTCTCCATCTGAGGCAAGTTCTGGGTTGAAAAGGCGCAAGCGCAAAAGCATTGATCGTGGCGACGTGTTTATCCTTGGAATGGAGAAATTTGCTAATTCATTGGCTGAAGGTTTTAAGGAAGCAAGTGAGCGATTGGGAATGAATATTGACAAGGTTGATCGTGAGAAGCGCCTGGATGGGATGAAGGAGTCGCTCTATGGTGAGCTTTCGAATGTTTAAGGACTTTCTCATCAAGAGCGTCTTTCGGCCTATGTTAAGATGATTTCTGATGAGAGCATATACTAATTGGATTCTATGCCATGCCTCAAGATGCAAAAGCAGATTTGGTTCGCCAAATAAATGCATAGGCTATGATGGATCTTTTTTTTTTGGATATTCCTTATTTTGATGGATCTGGTTAACATGGATATTCCTTCTTTTTAACAGATATTTTGTTTCAGACCTTCCTCATTTTGATGGATCTTTTGCTTAAGATATTTGGTGGTTTGATAGGAAGAGATTCAGTGTGAGTTTAAAAAAAAAAAATATTTGGAAGGGGCATTATTGTCTTTCTATAATTTCTCTCTGATTTTAAAATAAAATTAATGAAAACAATTCCGTCAAATATTACCTCTTACCAAACGTAATTTTAAAGTCCTAATTTCACTCTCATTACCAATCTCAATCCTAATCATATTCTCAATCTCAATCCCTTCAATTCCAGTGCTACGTACCAAACGTGACCTTAGTGTGCACTGATAATCTATCAAATATTTTCTGTTATTTTTATTGATACGAAGGAGTGTGAGTTAAAAAATACATTTTAATATTAAGATTTTCACAATTAGATTTTAACTATAGTTCAAAATAAATTTTTAATTTAAAAATGTTCAAATTAAATTTTAATAATTAAAAATTTAAGATAAAATTAAATTTTTATTAATATGATGTGTAATAAATTTAATATTTTTTTGTAAACATATAATTCTACGATACTACTTGAATGTACTTTGCTAAGAAGCACATTCCGGGCAAAGTCTATCAAACAACAGTTTATAGTCTCCAAACTCAGGTGTCATAATTTCATAGCTAGAATTAATTGAATAGACAACAGCAAGCCCAATTGAGTGAGACGCATCAAGCAGAACTCCACATTGGTGCGTCATTTTGGACGAGAATCTGATTCCATTCCATTCCAACTGTAACATATTAAGGAATTAGGATTTAGAGATTCCAGATTAGGGATAAATGAGAGTCAGATTAGGAATTTTAAACAGTTGCTGTTAAATTAGGTTTATTAATATTTATTATGATTAAATTAAATTAATTATATTTAACTTATAATAAATATAATTAAGTTAATTTAAAATTAAATTAATTTAATACTTTTGTTACATTGTATCATGTGACATTCACATGATACAGAGAGATCCATGTGTCTATTTTAAAAAATTAATTTTATGCCGCCTTAATTAATTAATAACAGCAATAATAATATTCAGTATAAATCTTACTAAAATGCGGGGTTTAAAGAGGTCTAGTCATATGCAACTTTATTCTTAATTACAGAGCTATTACCAAATGACCCACATAAAGCAGGAAAAAATTATTAAATTTATGCCACCTTAGCTAATGTAACAAATAATAAATGAGACAACTTCCTCTATATTTACATTCATTCAAGACTTAATTTGAATATTTATAAATATTAAAATTCATTTTGAGCAATCTAAAATATTGGAATTTAAATTATATTTTAATAAGAATTTTATAATAAAAAAAATACACTTTTTACCTTCATATTAATATAAGGCAAAGGTCTTTGTTTCAAATTAAGAAAATGGATATCTATCTCTGGTTACTTTAATAGAATTAAAACCTTCTTAAAGACAATAAGATGTTTGCGTGCCAACATGACACTGCTCTAAAGTTCCTCAGGTGCGAGTCGCCAATACGATAGGTGCATATCAACCAGTCTTATTTGTTTCAACATATCATTTACGCAAAGTGGATATTAGTTATAGAAGTCTTGTAAGGAAAATACGTTTGGGAATGGGTTTTGTGTGTTAGATAATTTTGACTTTTACCATAAAGTTGAACAATATTTAATTACATTTTTCAGTTTTTCAAAAACTTATCGGTTAAATTACGTAATTTGATCTGAAAAAAGATAATAAAGTAGTCCAATAAAAGATCTAAATCAATGGGTCAAATTTTAGGTAAAAAATAGATCTCGATTAGTGTGAAACGGACCCATATTAAGTCTGTGATGAAAAAGCTCAATATGGAAGCTATATATAAAAGTTAAGGTATCCTGTAATTGCTAATATCATTCGTAAGTATAAGGATTCTTTGACCTATTAAGAGAGCTTACGTTTTGAGAAATATGTACAAAGATGTTGATCGCATCTCGATGAACAGTTTACGTGAAGACTTGTGGCAAATTTGCGTTCGTTTCGGCTTCGGAAGGCTCGTTCGAATTTATAAAACCGAAATCAAGTATTTTCTACATTTCTTCTTTTATTGGCTTTTCATGTTCAATCTGAGATACGTAGCTAAGGTATCATTATGCGTTACATGTGATATTAGAGTGATAACATGATCGGGTGGTTAAAAATGAAGATTTTTAAATTTTTTCTTTATAAGGTTTTTGGAGAGTTAACTTCTGTTTCTTGATTTTTTTCTTGCTTTTTATTGCATTAAATTGGTATAAATGTGTTTAGTCATGAGAAATGGGTTGAAAATGAGTCCGGGAGTGTGAAAAATTGATCCGAAACTCGCCGAAGAATACCCAGATGGTCTGAGGTGACAAAGATCTTCTTAGTCTGGCGCATGCGTTATAGGCAGTAGCGTCGGTGGTTGCGTCTGGCACGTGTTGCGCACGCATCTGCATTGGCGTGTGTCTGACACACGCCGACGCGTGAGCTCACGTGGACGTCAGTTGTACAAAATGTCTACAGTATTTATAAAAAAAGCACAAAAAGTTTAGATTTCTTGTAAAGATACCCTGGGTTGTTTTAGGTTAGTTTTCGAGTTCGAGAAATTCATAAAGTGAAATTTTTCATTTTTCTAGATTTATTACATTAGTAATAAATTAAAATTTAGTTGTAGAAAAGGAATTAAGGTGTTCTAAATCTGATTTCAAATGAATTTTCATGCTTCGGACATCACATGAGGGAGATACTTCAAGTTTTTGTGTCTCGGGTCTCATGTTTAGTATTCAGGATTGCATGATACTCAAAAAAGGAATTAAAACATTCTGAAGTCATTTTTGAGTGAATTTTTGTGCAACGAACTATTTATAAGGGAGATACATAAGGTTCTCGTGTCTCGGGTGGTCGATTCAGTGTTCGGTGACACATGATAGTCGCTCTACTAAGATTTTTCCTTTACGAAAGTCAAATGAAGTTTGAAAAGAATGTCTTCAGCAAAAGTGTGCGACAATAAGACCGTGCATTTGGGTTTTTTGCATTTATTGATGTTATATTATCACATACAATTTGCCCATAAAGAATATCAAGATAACATAAAGATGTAACCCTTGTATTTGTGGACTTTTTGAGTGCTGATGAGGATGTAGCCACCAAAGTGGCCTTTTAAGTCAGTATTTTGAATTGTTTTGCTTGTATATTGGGGGATGTCTCTGATTTTATATTTGGTTATTCTACCCAAAGATGTTGGCCTTACATAACATTTTGAGATGTGAATAATGGCATAAGATGGAGGAAAGTTGTTGCTCAAGTGATCTATTCACCTAAATATGGTAGTGTCATGAGAGTTGATGATTTGTACTTTGATTGCTTTTATGTGGAAGCCTAATTACATATATTATGTATTCAACCCAAAGGTGTTTCATAATAAGTGTGAACGGATTCTCAGTAAAGATACTATTTAATGACTTTGAGTATCGTTGTTATCCTACATTTATGCTGATCTAATCATTGTTATTTTGCGGTCACTTTTTAGGTCAACAATGTTAATGTCACCATTGAAACCCTGACCGGTTTCAATACAAAGATATGGACAGAGGATGTATTGAATGTTATAGAGATAGTTGAGGTTGATATGGCCATATGGATAGGTATGCCATCTCCACCTACATCTATGAGCTCGAGAGCTCATAAAGCAGCCTATGAAGCCTGGGATCGGTCTAACAAATTATATCTTATGACCATTAAGAAATCCACACCTGACTACCTACTTAGTGGACTTCCGGACACAGATATAGCGAATGAATTTCTTGGTAATGTCTCCCAAAGGTACATAACCTCACCTAATGTTAAGACAAATATGTTGATGAAAGAATTATTCTCCATGAGGTATACATGAGAAGGGGAAATAATGGAATACATATCCAGAATGATTCATCTTCATAGTAGAATGAAGATGTTGAATATTCCTCTTCCTGATGTCTTCATAATTTACCAGACTCTTAATACACTCCCTTTAAAGTTTAGTAATCTAGTGATGACATATTATTCGCTGGATAAGGAATGAGACTTCAATGCTTTGATTTTCCATTGCATTACTGGGGAGGAGAAACTTAAGCTTACTACTCCTATAACCCTCGAAACAACTAAAGGGAAGGTAAAGATGAAGCCCGCTAAGATCAAAGGTAGAAAGTCAAAATCTTCTCCACATGCTGACTTTGGTCAATCCAGTGCTGGTAAAGGTCTGCATTACATAAAGAAGCCAACAATATGAGACCTAGAAAGAAAGATTGTGACCATCAGATAACTCCTTGACTTATCAATTTATGAATTTGATTTACGATAGTCGCATTAAGTACTTGGTGGCTATATAGTGGAGTATCTGATCAAGGTTCTTCCACGATGCAGGGGTTCATATCTAGGATGGAGCCAAATAAAGGGAAGGAGGAATTGATGGTTGACAGCAATGAAGAAGTAGAAGTAATACCTATAGGGAATGTATGTACTGAACCATGTTGCAAGGTTCATTTTGGTTTTTACATGACACATTTTGTAAAGTGATAATCAAGATATTGTGTTGTTTAATAACAACATTGAATATCATAGGGTCTTAACATTTTAAGGTCAAATATTAGACCATGAAGTAGTAGTAGATACGAAAAGGTGACATTAAGGTTTAGAGCATTAAAGCACTGAGGAATTATAAGTCGATTCTTTAATTAAAAGATTTCACCCTTTTGTGTTTAGAAGACAAGTATATAGTATGGGTGTTTTGAAGTCCTAAGACATCGTTAGTTAAGGGATCGTCATGTTTGCTCCATGTACATTTGTACATTTATACATTTGATGTGTTGTGACGGTACGATGGTTCAATAATAAAGATGATCGTCCTTTATCCTCAGTATTTTGTGTTATCATACATTGTCATAATACGTATAAAAGTCTTAAAATTTGTGTCAATCTTAAGCATTTAAAGGTCATTGGGCATATTTACAGATTGACCTTAAGCCTATGTTATTTAGATGCATAGAGCTTTATACAGATATCCTTAAAGTTTCACATGACATAGGGGGATATAAGTTTTTAATCCCATAAAGTTTCTCTAATGCAGTTTAGCATTCAGTTGGAAAACATAAAGGTTTTCTCTAATGTTGTTTAGCATTTGGTGAGAGGAAATAAGTTTTCTCTAATGTTATTTAGCATTCATGAGAGAAAATATGATTTCTCTAATGTATTTTGACATATGCAGTTCGACATAAAGTTGGAGAAATCGAGACTTACAAACGAAGATGATATAATTTAAATCATACATGTATCATCCTAGCTTGCCACACTCTATTTTCTCATTCGTGTTAGTGAGGTATTAGGTATACGTGATTGTATTAGATTTGTATTGCACATGATACATGCATTTGATACTTTTCGGTATCGAAAGTCTTGTAGGACAGAATGATAGTATTTTGTTATATTTGAATCAAAAGTTTTGTTTTTAAACTTAGTCGACTAATACAGTAGCATAACTTAACTGAGTTTTTAAACTATTTTTAACTTGAGTCAATACTGCAATTAAGTAATGTCCAAAGGGAAGAATATTAGATAATTTTGACTTTTCTTATAAATTTAGACAACATTTAATTGCATTTTTTGACTTTTCAAAAACTTATCGATTAAGTTACGTACTTTGATCTAGAAAATGATAATAAAGTGACCCAATAAATGATCTAAATCAATGGGTCGAAGCCTAGGTAGAGAATAGATCCCGATCATTATGGACCGAACCTATATCGAGCCTTCGATGAGGAAGCCCGATATGGAAGCTATATATAAAGGTTATGATTTCTTGCAGTTGCTCATATTATTCGTAAGTATAAGGATTCTCTGACTCGTTAAGAGTGCTTACGTTTTAAGAAAACTGTAGAAAGAAGTTGATCGCGTCTGGGTGAACAGTTTCTGTGAAGATGGCGGCAGATTCGCGCTCATTTCGGCTTCGAAAAGTTCACTTAAAGTTATAAAACTGAAATTAGATATTTTCCGCATTTATTTATTTATTGCTCTTTTATGTTGAATCTAAAATACGTAAATAAAGTATCGTTACGTGTTACATTATGCAGAGGCTACTTTTGGTTCCGAAAAATCTATTTTGATAGGTTCTTGGTTTTGTCTAGCTTGAACCAACCTTACATTTCTCCAATCCCCGTCATAATGTAAGCAAGATATGGTCCTAACGATATTTTCTAGTCTCTCTCGTTAAATTATTCACCTCCCATTTTCTATCACACAAACAAAGAATTCCGAGCCTTTCCTTTCCTATTATTGTCACTTTGTTTAGTGATGTATCTTTCTGTCACTACTATTGTCACTTTCTTTAATTATGGACCTTTCCACCACCCATAATTGATAATACGCCAATTAAGAAAAAAAATCTCTTTATCTTTCGTGTTGTACTGTTGTTATCATGTATACAGGATGTTACGTCCATTCACCCCATCATGTAGCCAGCTCTATATTCGGTGAAATTGATAGAAATCTTGTTCTTATCAGCTAGGACAGATTATTCTGCACAATGATATATAGCAATTACTCTTCTTTCTCACGTTAGCAAATATATTTATGGCCATACTACCAGAGGCAAGTTCGAGAAACTATTTGACTAATTATGTCCATACAATGATATGAGTGCCCTGTAAAGGATTCAAATCATATGTAAGTTGGATGTTGTTGAAACAGAAGAACT
The DNA here is from genome assembly GCA_025594535.1 of Erythroxylum domingense. Taxonomy (NCBI): domain Eukaryota; kingdom Viridiplantae; phylum Streptophyta; class Magnoliopsida; order Malpighiales; family Erythroxylaceae; genus Erythroxylum; species Erythroxylum domingense. The sequence continues at coordinate 2,524 of JANQBM010180662.1, read as the reverse complement.
GGAAACACGCCACAGGTGATTTGAAGCCTCGTACAGAGGATCTGAACAGATAATGGCAAAAATGACCGCTTAAATGGTGACAAACCCCTCAATTGCCATAATTATGAAACTTAGAGTTGAAGGCAATGTTATGAATACTGTACCGAATTTAGTATCGAATTAGGTTCTGGTATGGTATTATATCGGTACCAATCAATACCGGATATCGTTTCGGGTAATTTTTTAAATTTATAAAATAGTTCTTGAATTTTTTAAAAAATTACAAAATAGCCTATTATCATATTGTACAGTTATACTGTATATTTTTAACTCTGTTTCTAAAAATTATCATCATCATCATCATCATCATCATCATCACCCAGTCTTAAATTCCGCATTAAAGCATAGTCTGGGGAGGTCTGATAGTACGCAGCCTTACCCCTACATAGTAGAGAGGCTGTTTCCGGTGGACCCACATGCAAATGAGACAATATACGAATGATGCAGATTGCTAAAATAAATTCAAGTAACACTAATAATACTAATCACAAAATAATAAAAACAATAATATAAGGAGACTAATAAAGATATAATACTAGTAAGAATAATAATAAAGAAAAACTAAAACTAGTAAGAGACTCAATAAACGCGTAATAATAGTAAAATAATAACAATAATAATAATAAAATACGATAATAATTAAGAAAAAATTAAATGATAATAAAATAATGACAAACCGTACTTGTGTTTAAGGGTTGGGCTTTTGTAATTTTACGTATTGACCTGCGTGAAGATTGAAGCCTAACAAAAGTGTAACTGGATAGTTTCCTTCATCAATGATAATCACGCCGTTACGTCACGTTTCTGTCAGACGATACTAATAACTCCCAAGGTGGCATCTCAAGAAAATGAAGTGAGAAATGAATACGATAAAAGGAAGTTTTAGTTTCGCAACTTCATAGTTGAAAAACGAATTCCGAAGCATCAAATGATGTCTTACTACATAGATAATCATCTAGCAAACAAGAGTGTACAAAATCCGAGTTCTAGATTTACCAATACCATAGAGATAGAAGTGTAAAATGCCATACCAAGAAAGATAAGCATATGGATCAGACCTAATTCACATCTATCAAGAACAGAAAGGACAAAATGACGCAAAATAAAAAAACGGAAACAGAACCGTAAGCAGAAACAGAGATTCGCTCAAAAGGAAAATGAGCAACAATCAGATTCAACTCAATTGCATGCTTGAACAGCTCAACAAAATCAAAAGGTTGGAAAATGCAATGCCCTTTGAACAAGAAAAAATAGACCAACATTTAGTCCATACATCAACGAACTTGTCAACAAAGCTAGATCTTTTGATGGACCAGACCCTAAGGAACGAAAAAGAGATCAAGTAATATCATCGGAAACACTAAGCATCCAGACAAAGATCTGTTCACCCAAGGATCCAAGGATACAAACTTTTGAGTTTTGCTTTCACATATCATGCATGTAAGCTGAGAAAATCGCAAAACGAAGATAGTTTGCAAATGAAAATACAATATTTTCCACTTCAACCTCCTCAACAGATCCAACAAACACAGAAAAGAAAAAAAAGAATCGGCATGCAAGATCAAAACAAAAATCATACCTGAGCAGCAACGAGGCCACTAATGTCCTGGTAATGGTAGACAGAGAATGGTAAGATCAAAACAAAAACAGAGAATGGAAATGGTAGACAAAATATGCGTGATGGCAAGGTCATCACCGTTTGATAAACTTCTAATGGTACAATGCCTAAACCAAAGAGGCACCTTGCGGTTGCAAACAACAGTCAGTGGAAAACAGTTAGAAATAACAACAAAGTCAGCGGTGGCAAGGAAATCGGTGAAAGCAATGGAGCGGCAGCAAAATTAGGGATTTTGTGCTTACATTTGCAGAATGGGGAGGGGGCAGTCAAGGGGAACCGAGTTAGGAAATTAATAGGAATTAATAAGAAGTCAAGAAACAAAAATCCAGAAACAGTCGAAAACGCAGAACCCCATTTCTCAAAAGCAGCAAAAGCCTACTAACCTTATTGTCATCATCAAAAGCGACGGGACGATTACTAGAAGCCCTAAACCATCCGTAATAACGAAAACTTCCTTCTAAAAGGCCGATTACTAAAATCTCAGGTAATTTGTTATTTGATATTTACCTGAGCATCGAACATGTTCATGTACTTGATTCCATTGCCTGAGTCAACTCAGCCCCGAGTTGGGTTGAAACAAGCAAAAGGCCAAAGTCTCGGGTAGGCAAAAAAGGGGTACGGGTTGATGGCAAGAGGTGAGCTGTAAAATGCTAGCCGTAAAATTGAACTCAATCTCTACTGTTTCTGACTCTTCTCTTTCTCTTTTCTTTATTGCTAAGCTCTTCCCCTCTCTCCCCTTTCCCTCTCTCTTTTTTTTTCTCGTTTTTTCGGCGTCCAAACAGAAGGTGGTGGAATCAAATGTGACACATGGGAAGTGGACTCTCCTCCCTCTTCCCTTGCATCAAACCGGCGAGAAGGACTCAGCAA